>PVJI01001900.1:0-161520 GCA_004026765.1 Micronycteris hirsuta
CTTGGCCCTTTTGGATAGTTTCTATTTCCTTTTTCATGCTGACATAGTTTGCAGTGAGTTCATTATAGTTTCCCTGTAGTTTCTGGAAATTCTCTGCTAGCTCATCGAGCTTCTTGAGCTTCCTGATAATCAGTGCTTTGAACTCGATATTTGATAGTTGGCTTGCCTCTGTTTCGTCTATCATTCTTTCTGGGGTTTCTTCCTTTCCTTTTATTTGGGGGTTGTTTTTTTGTCTTCCCATTGTTTGTGAGACTCTTCTTGCTAGCCTCTGTTTCTTAAATTAATCTGTCGAGTTCTCTGGAGTAGCAAAGTTAATTTTGTTTCACTGTCTCTATTTTTTGGCCTGACCCCTGTCTGGGGCTGACTCTGGTCCTCTCACAGCTCCAGGTTTTAATGTCTCACTTGCAGGTGTCTTGGCTGGACTCCCACAGATCTCCAGTGCCTAGTCCTGGCCAGCCGCCCCGGTGAAGGGGTTCATGAAGCAGGGAGCACGTGCTCTCGCGCCAGGTCTCCCTGCCAGGTGCGGGCGACCCGCCCGCCTCTGCCCTCTCCGGGTGGCTGCTGACCGTGGCACTCCGGCACAAGCCTGCCTCAGGTGCGGGCTGGAGGGCGGGGCGCAGGTCCCACAAGCCCCGAACTCCTCCCCTTGACGAGGCCCAAAATAACAATAACAATAACATTTTTCAAATTTAGTGAAAACTATAAACGCCCATACCCAAAAAGCTTAATAAACTCCAAACACAAAGAAAAAACTACACCAAGCCATATCATAAGCAAATTGCTCAAACCAGTGACCAAACCAGAGAAAATCTTAAAGCAAAAAGAAAAAATAAACCTATTATGTACATAGAAGAAAGAAAAGATTGATAGTAGATTTTTCACTAGGAACAATGGACGCTAGATGACAGCAAAACAACATCTTTCAAGTACTAAAAGGAAAAAACCAGTCAACTATTTTTGATGTCTGGTGGAATATCTTTCAAAAACAAAGGTAAAATAAATACTTTTTTAGACTCACAAAAGCCAGTTTTATCACTAGCAGACCTGCACTATCAGAAATGTTAAAAGGAAGTTCTCTAGGCAAAATGAAATTTTTCCCATATGAAAATAGGATTCTAGACACAAAGCATTGAAGAACTCTATAAGGGTAGCTATATTAAAAAATACATTAGTAAAAACATGTCAATAATAGCACAGAAATTGGGGGAAATCAACTATTAAAATAACACTCTTCAGAAAAGGAGGGAATATTTTTTAATTCATTCCACGAGGCCAGTATTACCCTGATACCAAAACCAGTCTAAGACACTAAAGAAAATAAAACTAGACTTCCAGTCAAGATGGCAGTGTGAGCAGACACAGCTCACCTATTTGCACAGCCACATAAAAATTACAACTAAAATACAGAACAACCATCACTCAGAACCGTCAAAAGTCAAGTTGAATGGAAGTCTAACGACAACAGAATTAAAGAAACCACATCTACCCAGAGTGGTGGGAGGGGCGCAGACACAGAATGGGCTGATCCCATACCCACGTGTGGTGGATAAAAAGTTGGAAGGGAAATCTCAGGAGTGAGGAGTCCCAGCCCCACACCAGGCCCCCCAGCCCCAGGGTTCCTGTACCAGGAAAACAAGTACCCACAACATCTGGCTGCAAAAACCAGTGGGGATTGAGCTGGTGGAAGAAACTTCTGGAACCCCAAGCAGTTCCTCTTAAAGAACCCACACACAGACTCACCTACTCAGACTGACTCCCTCTGAGCTCCAGCACTGTGTTAGCAGCTTGAAAGGCACCAGTGGCATACTGGGAGAAATTGTCTGGCTCAAGGCAAACAGAGGCCACTGTCTCTTTTTTAAACCTTCCCCCAACAGAGCCACAGAGCTGGCAAACTGGTGCCATACCTGAGGACTCCATCAACCTGGCTAACACTTTTTGACCCTCCTTGGAGAGCCCCACAGACTTCCAACTTATGGGCCCACCTAAGCTGCTTTTCTACATGAATGGCCGGTCTTGGCTTGTGCTGAATAACTTCCTAAATCCTCTCAAACAAGCAACAGCTGGCCTCAGTGAGCCCCAGGCCCAGCTCTAGCAGCAGCCAACCTAGATTCACAGCTTGGCTTTGCCTAGGAATCTCCAAAGCCAGCACAAGTAGCAGCCACCTCAGATTGCTTTATAGCTCAGGCAGGGTGGTCCTAAGCAAAACACAGGTGGGGGCTGACCTTGGCCTGCCACCACCAGGGAAACCCCAGGGCCAGTGCACTCAGTGGACAGCTACAGACCATGTAGGAGCACCACCACCCTGTCCCTGCACAGCTGATCCTCTGTGGAGGGCAGAGGTTGGTGGTGAAGTGCTCACAGCCAATCCTTACAGCTGACTGACCTGGGTAAATCCCTCCCATTGATCTGCCAACAGCAACCAAGGCTCAACTACAAGGGGAGGGTGTACTCAGCACCCAAGAAAGACATACCTTGAGTACCCAGCTTGAGTGATAGCAGAGGCTGTGCCACTGGACGCAAAAGGACACCTACAACTGTAGGCCACACTACCAATACACTGAGTCAAAGCAGTTTTATCTAACACATAGAGACAAACACAAGGAGGCTGCCAAAATGAGGAGTCAAAGAAACACAGCCCAAATAAAAGAACAGATCAAAACTCCAGAAAAAGAGCTAAACAAAATAGTGATAAGCAATCTATCAGATGCAAAGTTCAAAACACTGGTTATAAGGATGCTCAAGGAACTTAGTGGGGACCTCAGCAGCATAAAAAAGATACATTCAGACATTAATTGAAATAAAGAACAGTTTACAGGAAAACAACAGTAGAGTAAGATGAAGCTGAGAATCAAATCAATGATTTGGAAACATAATGAGCAAAAACAAGAAATCAGAACAAGAAGAAGAAAAAGGAATCCAAAAAAATGAGTATAGTATAAGCAGCCAAAAAAATGAGGATAGTGTAAGTATATTGTCCTCTGGGACAACCTCGAGAGGTCCAACATTCACATCATAGCAGTGTCAGAAAGAGAAGAGAAAGAGCAAGATATTGGAAATCTATTTGAAAAAAATAATGAAAGAACACTTCCCTAATTTGGTGAAGGACATAAACATGCAAGTTCAGGATCATAGAGAGTCCCAATCAAGATGGATGTAAAGAGGACTACTCCAAGACACATCATAATTAAAATGCCAAAGGTTAAAGATAAAGAGAGAATCTTAAAAGCAGCAAGAGAAAAGAAGTTAATTCCCTACAGAGGAGTTCCCATAAGACTGTCAGCTGATTTCTCAAAAGAAACTTTGCAGGCGAGACGGGGACTGGCAAGAAAGATTCAGTCATGAAAAGCAGAAACCAACAGCCAAGGATTGCTCTACCCAGCAAAGATATTATTTAGAATGGAAGGGCAGATAAAAAGCTTCCCAGACAAGAAAAAACTAAAGCAGGTTATCATCACCAAACCACTATTATATGAAATATTAAGGGACTTATTTAAGAAAAATAAGATCAAAACTATGAACAATAATTGGCAAAAATACATACCTATCAACAATTGAATCTACAAAATAATCTAAGCAAACAAGAACAGAGACAGAATCATAGATACAAGAGCATTTTGATGGTTGCCAGATAGGAGAGGGTTGTGGGGGAATGGGTGAAGACGAGGGGATCAGGAAGTACAAATAGGTAGTTATAGAATAGCCATGGGATTGCAAAGTACAGTAATAGGAAATGGAGTAGCCAAAGAACTCATATGCATGACCCATGGATATGAACTAGAGTGAGGGCATTGCCTGAGGGAGTGGGGTGTTCAGTGGAGGGGGCAAAGGGGAAAAAATCAGGACAACTGTAATAGCATAATCAATAGAATATAATTTAAAAATATTACAAAAAGAAAAAAGAAAACTATTGCCTGATACCCCCTGAAGAACATAGATGCAAAAATTTTAAGTAAATCAAATCCAACAATATTTTAAAAAGATAATACATCATTACCAAGAGGTGTTTATCCCACAAATGCAGTTAGTTTAATTCTTGAAAATTACAATTCACCTTATTAACAAGCTAAAACTAGGACACCACATGATCATTTCAGAACACAAACACACACAAAAAAATTTGACAAAATCCAATATTCACGCCTGATAAAAACTCTCACCAATCTAGGCATAGAGAGAAACTTCATAAAGGTACAGTATGGTATTTTTGAAAAACCTATAGCTAACATCATTCTTAATGATGAAAGACTGAATTCTTTCCCCCTAATATCAGAAACAAGGTAAGACTATCTGCTCTTACCATTTCTATAAAACACTGGATGTTCTGGCCAGTAGAAAGGCAAGAAAAAGAAATAAAAGGCATACAGATTAGAAAGGAAGAAGTAAAACTGTATTTGCGGACAATATGATTATTCATGTAAAATGTTCAATGAAATCTACACCAAAAAAGCTACTTGAGTAGTAAGCTAGTTTAGCAAGATTTCTGGATATAAGATCGACACACGAAAACCAACTGTGTTTCTGTACACCAGCAATAAACAATCAAAAGGCCCGGCTGGTGTAGCTCAGTGGATTGAGCACGGGCTGGGAACAGAGGGTCCCGGTTCGATTCCCAGTCGGGGCACATGCCTGGGTTGCGGGCCAGGTCCCCGGTGAGGGCCATGTGAGGAGCAACCATACATTGATGTTTCTCCCTCTCTTTCTCCCTCCCTTCTCCTCTCTCTGAAAATAAATAAAATCTTAAAAAAAAAAAAAAATAAACAATCAAAAGTAAAATTTATAAACACTACAATTAACAGTAGCATCAAACATACAAAATACTCAAGGATAAATCTGACCAAATATGGGAAAGACTTTCATACTAAAAATTATAAAATACTGCTAAGAGAAATTAAAAATCTATAATAAGAGATGAGTGGGTCAGAAGACTCAATACTGTTAAGATGTCAATTCTTCCCAAATTTTACCTATTGATTCAGTGTAATTCCAATCAATATCCCAACAGGCTTTTTGTTGCTATTGATAAATTTATAGTCATGTGTCATTTAATGATGGGACACATTCTGAGAAATGCATCATTAGGTAATTTCATTGTTGCGCAAACATCAGAATGTACTTACCTGGATGGTACGGCCTACTACACACCTACGTTACATAGCACAGCCTATTCCTCCTAGGCTAAAAACCTGTACGCAATACTTTAGGTAACCGTAACGCGACTGTATGTATTTGTGTATCTAAACATGGAAAAGATATGGTATAAAGATTAAAAAATTGGACACCTGTATAGGGCACTTAATTATGAATGGAGCCCGACAGACTGCAAGTTGCTCTCGGTGAGTCAGTGAGTGAGTGAATGGTGAGCGAATGTGAAGACCTAGGACATTACTGTACACTACTATAGACTTTATAAACATTGTACATTTATGACACACTAAATTTATAAAACAGAAGATTAAATCATGCATGAAAGAAAGTGAAGCAATCAACACGAAATATATGAGGTTTGACATGGCATACTGTTTGCAGCAAAGTTGTTTTTATAAGTAATATAATGATTAAAAGTATAGTTCGTACATAAACTCAGTAACATAGTTGTTCATTATTAAGTATTATGTACTGTACATAATTGTATGTGCTATACTTTTGTACGACTAGCAGTGAGGTGGGTCTGTTTACACCAGCATCGCAACTATTGTGCTACAACATTATGACAGCTACAATGTCACTAGGCAATAGGAATTTTCCAGCTTTATTATAATGATGGGACCACAGTGGTATATGGAGTCCATTGTTGACCAAACTGTCATTTTGTAGCACATGGCTGTATTTCAACAGTTCATATGGAAACGCAAAGGACCCAGAATACCCAAAACAAATTTGAAAAAGAACAAAATGAGACAGCTGATTTCAAGATTTATTATACAGCTATCTGAAAGGGTGAAGCCACAGCCATTTGCTATCCTGGCGCCATTTGCTGAGCAGGCCTGTGACCTTGTTAAACAGGACTGCCATTTTACTCTTCTGAGCTTGTCCCTGGGACTGGAAATTACTGGAAAGCAAGCAGAGAACTGAATGCTCCCTACAGCCACAGGCAGAAGACAACACTGGAACAAACAACCGCACAGGGGCCTCACAACAGCAACCCTCCACCCTTTTTTAACCCAATTATAATCCAATAAAACTCCAAAGCCCCCACCCCTCAATGCTGGTGTATCCCACTATACCACGCCCCTTTCCTTTCTTGGAGAGTGAATAAAAACTTTATTCTCTACACTTTCTTCTCTTTGTGAATTCTTTCATGGCCCACGTCAATAACCATCCTAACGCTATCTTATACAGTACTGCAACAAATGCTGACCACCCATATTTCTTCCTTTTATTCCAAAAACCAGCCGCTTCTCCTGTGTTGAATATCCCATGTACTTGGAATCTCTCCAGGAAAAGCCCAGTCCTTTTTAAGGGCTTGCTTGATTAGGTCAGGTCCACTGAGGACAATCTACCTTTCTTAGTCAACTGTGGAAGATAACATAACCTAATCCCAGGAGTGACTGTCCACCGTATTTATAGACTCCTCCCACGGAAGGCATTTTAGAATTCTATCACACTACCCTAATCAACATAAGTACTGCTGGCTAAGATAAACAATTCAATAGAAGAGAACAGAGAATCAAGAAGTGGACCTACATGCATATGAATATCTCATTTTCTACAAATGTGCGAAAGCAATTCAGTGGAGAAAGATATTCTTTTCATCAAATGGTACTGGGTCAAATGGATATCCATATATAAAAAGTATCAATCTATACCTCTCGTCACATAAAAATTAACTCAAAATGGATCACAGACCTAGTGTAAAACCTAAAAATAGAAAACTGCTAGAAGAAAACATAGGAGAAAACCTTTCTGACCATAGGTTAGGTAAAGACTTTTTACATGACACAAAAAGCAAACTCTATCAAAGAGCAAACGGATAAACTGGACTTCATTTGTCTGTGTAGGGGGCTAACAAACTTTTATGATTTTTAATCTACAAATTTCTGCATTGTATAACTCTTTCAACATATTTCTATAATAAAAAGAAAAATACACAGAAGCAATATGTATTCATTGAAGAACATTTAAAATATATTTTAAAATTACCCCGAGAATTATTGCTTGTAATTTGTTATATATAAATTCTCACAGAATGTTCTATAATCAGAAATTGTACCATAAATAATTCTGCATCATTTAACTGAACATTACTGCATGAATCTTGTCTAATGGTATTAAATTATCCTCTGAGGACATTCCATTGTATGGTTATACAGTAATAAAATCTGTCCATCTCCCCACTGTTGGAAACTGTTCAGAATTTTATTGCCATTACAAATAGTACTACAGTGCCTTAGGTTAGATTTCTAGAAGTGGAAAACTGTATCAAGGACAACTAACTCCCACATCTGTCATTAAACTTTGATCCACATTTCAAAGCACTACATGCAAAGCTTGGTACTTGTCCCAAATGTGAATTTGTATATAAAAAGAAAACATTTCAATTTGAGATAAAATTTTTAAAAGCTTATTCTGAAATACATGCAATTAAGAAATTAATTATAAAAGGTCACTAGTATATTATCAAAGCACTGAGAGTACAGTGGACTCAGGCAGAAACATTAATCCAACCCAGTTCCAAGTCATAGATAATGGATAAACAAAAGCAGCTGATTGTTCTGTACAAAGCTCAACAAAAGATATCCTATCTATGGGGTGGACCATGGTTAGGAATTTTTGAGAGATTTTTAAAAATGAAATTTTGAGCATATCAACTCTTTTATTTACTAGCAAATTTCTTTCTTTCTGTCCAAATTTAGTTCAGACTAATTAGAGATTTCAGCAGCCTCAGAGCAAAAGAGAACAGTATATTTCCTACGATGTTCTTATCTTCATGCTTAATAAAACGAAAAAGGTTATCATAAGCATAAGAACTTAACACGGTATTCCTTAACATTATGGTATTAAATATGATACGCCCTTTAATTAATGTGCCTTTAGTGCATCCCCTTAGAGGAACCCAAATCTCTTCATAATAATATAAACTCAAGCTGTGTTCTACCATGTTAAAACTGTAAGTACTGTATGTTAGGTTTAACGAACTAAGCACAATAAGCCCAGAATTGTGCCAGGAGCTAATGACTATCAACAAACTTTCCCTCTTCTGCCTTGTTGAAGCTGTTGGTTTGCCCCACCCTACCTCTGCTGACGGACCCACCGCTGACCAGCACAATCTCACCATGGTGGAAATGATGGCATGACTTAAAGAAGTACTAGCTATGACAGCTAGGAATCACTACTGACTCCGAATCTGTGACAAATATGACGGACTGGCACTTAGCATTCATTTCAATCTCCCTCTAATTGTTTTCTGCTACTATAGAGGTTGAAAACTAAAAATTATTCCACAGAATCCCTTACAAGAAGGGTTCTAAATATGAATTAGGTTCAGCCAACTAGGTTTTCCAAAATGAGACATGGAACATAAAAGTGAAGTGAAGTTGTGGTCATTTTACTAAAGTTTTGGTGAGTCATGAGAATGTGAAAATCCTGGTTGTGTGCGCACGCACATGTACACATGTAATTCTCCATTTTAAGTCACTAACTTTCTAAGTGTCAGGAATCAGTTACAGTTATGGAGAAGCAGTACTGGCTTCCTAATACCTGTATCACAGATATGTGTTCTGTGTGTGTGTGTATTAAACTATACATAGCAAATCTTATTGTTTCAGCCATTTTTAAGAACATAGTTCAGTGGCGTTAAGTACATTCCCACTGTTTGCAACCGTCACCACCCACCATCATTACCAGAACTTTTTCACCAGCTCAAATGGAAACTTTGTGTTCACTAAACAATAATTCCCCACTGTACCTTCCCTCCAGCTCCTGGCAACCACTACTGTACTTTGTCTTTATGAATGACTATTCTAAATACCTCAAATAAGTAGAATCATACAATATCTGTCCTTTTGTGTCTGGCTTATTTCCCTTAGCATAATATCTTCAAGGTACATCATGTTCTAGCATGGGAGCAAACTTCCTTCCTTTTTAAGGCTGAATAATATTACATTGTTTACATCATGTTTTGTTTATCCACTCCTCCATCAATGGGCATTTGGGTAACTTTGAGTCCTGCTTTCACTTCTTTTGGGTATATAACCATAAGTGAAATTGCTGGGTCATTTAGTAATTGTTTAATTTTTTCAAGAATCACCATACCATTTTCAAAGCAGCTGCACCATTTTACAGTCAGTCCCATAAGCAATGCACAAGTGTTCTAAGTTTTCCACATCCTTGTCGACATCCTCACCTTGTTATTTTTTCTTTATTGTTGTTTTTTTAATAATAGTTATTCTAACTTGTATAAAATGGTATCTCATTGTGGTTTTGATTTGATTTCCATAATGATTAGGGATACTGAGCATCTTTTCACATATTTATTGGATATTTGTGTATCTTCTTTAGAGAAATGTCAATTCAAGCTCTTTGTCCATTTTTGAATTGGATAGTTTGTTTTTTGTTGTTGAGATGGTAGGGTTTTTTTAATTGATTTTTAGACAGAGACAGAGGGAGGGGGAGCGGGAAGGGGGGAAGAGAGAGAGATACATCGATTTGTTGTTCCACTTGTTTATACATTCATTGGTTGATTGTTGTCTATGTCCCGACCCAGGATGGAACCCACAATCTTGGTGTAACAGAATGACTCTCTAACCAACTGAGCTACCCACACAGGGCTGAGATGGTATGTTCTTAAACTAATAGTTTCATGTTGGCCTTCTAACATCCTAATACCTCTGCAGATTGTGGCAAAGTAGCACTCCTCTGGAACGCCAGTTCAAATCTTGTTCTACAAGTCATTCCTAGCAGCCCAGCCCAGCCCAGAGGCTAGAGTAGTTTGTCTCTTGCAAGTGAACACTGATTGAATAAACCAGTAAAGGCCCTTCAAGTTGCCATCTTTCAAAGCCAGTGAAGTACCCAAATTAAAGGCTTCGAGTTCTCTCATAAAGTCCACATTCTGGTTCAATTATAGGTAAGGCAAAGTAACTCTTTGCTGTTTCCTTGTATTTTCTGGGAAATTAATTAAGCAGACTATGGTTTATATCCTCTCTTCTCATTAAATATGTATGTTTTTGCATTACCTTTGGAATAAATGACATGATTTATTTCAGTAAGTTCTACAGCTAATTTTTTATCAACATAGCACATTGTGTCAGTGAAAAAAGACTTGAGTACTAAAACATCCCATTAATAACTTAAAACAAAGGCTATGATCTGGCCATTTCATCTCAACACTATCAAAAATAAGGAAGTAAACAAATACCACACTAAAAATGAAAAAAGGGGGGGCAGAGAAAAAGGAAAATAAGAATGTCTCTAGGAAAAAAGTGTCTAGCACCTAAGGCATAATGAGGACTGGGTGGGTTTTTGTTAGATATTTTATTTTATTTTTAGAGAAGACAATAGACTAAGATCAGGAAGGCCTATGTGATTAGCAAATAATAAGTTCTCAATAAACATTATTAAATACTGTGCAAAAAGGAAGTGACAACCAAAATAATTTAATAACTCAGTTTCCCAATCCCTTCCAAACAGGATTATTAAAAATAAAACAGGCCCAGGCCAGTTGTGGCTCAGTTGGTTGGAGCACTGTCCCATAACCAAAACATTTGGGGATCAATTCCTGGCCAGAGCACATACCTAGGTTGTGGGTTCAATCCCCAGTCTGGGCCCACATGATTTCTGGTCTAGGCGTGTACAGGAGGCAATCAATTGATGTTTCTCTCTTACATCAATGTTTCTCTCTCCCTTCCTCTCTCTCTAAAAGCAATGAAAAATGTCCTTGAGTGAGGATAAAAAAAACTTTTTTTAAAAGAGGAGGCCATAAAAAAGAACAACATCCTACCATTTGTGACAGCATGGAAGGACATAGAGGGTGTTAAGTAAAAAACATCAAAGAAAGACAAATACCAAATGATTTCATGTATATGTAGAATCTGAAGAAAATAATAAATGAACAAACAAAATACTCATAGATACAGAGAACAGACTGATGGTTGCCAGGGGGAGGGGGTTGGGAGGCTGAGTGAGAAAAGTAAGGGATTAAGAACTACAAATTAGCCCTGGCTGGTGTAGCTCAGTGGATTGAGCGCGGGCTGGGAACCAAACGGTCCCGGTTCGATTCCCAGTCAGGGCACATGCCTGGGTTGCGGGCCAGGTCCCCAGTGAGGGCCATGTGAGAGGCAACCATACATTGCTGTTTCTCTCCCTCTCTTTCTCTCTCCCTTCCCCTCTCTAAAAATAAAAATAAAAAAAATCTTTAAAAAAAAAAAAAGAACTACAAATTAGTAGTAACAAAACAGTCACAGGGATGTGAACTACAGCATAGGGAATATAGTCAATATTCTAATAACTATGTATGGTGCTAACTATGTATGGTGCCAGGTGGGTTCTTAAAATATTGGGGGAACCACCTGTAAAGTGTTTGTCTACTATGCTGTACACCTGAAACTAATACAAAATATTAAGTGTAAACTGTAGTTGAAAATCAAAAGAAAATAAAATAAAAATGGGAAATCCAAGATAGCAGCAGAGTAGGTGAAAGTTTCACTCACCTCCTCCAGGAAGAAACTGGATTTACAACTAAGTTATAGAACAATCAACCTGAATAGCTGAACGGAAGTGTTACAACTAAGGATATATAGAAGAGGTCACAGCAAGACTGGTAGACAGGGTAGAGACACAAAAAGGGCTGGCCCTACACTCATGTGTGGTGGCTGAGAATCTGGAGGGGTACCTCAGCCACCAAGAAGTGAGGAAGTTCATTTCTACACTGTACACCCCAGCCTGGAACACCAGTGCCAGAAAGAGGAGCCCACATAACACCTGGCTGTGAAAATCAGCAGGGATTCCATCTGCCAGGGTGAGATGGAAGACTGCTAAACACCCAAGCACTTTTTTAAAGGGCCAGTGCACGAAATCTTGTTCTCAGACGCTCACCCTGGGTTCTAGCAGAGGGACGGCAGCTCAGAGTGGACTGGAGTCACAGAGGGAGAAACCGAGTTGGGTGGCTTCAGGAAGAGGGCTGGAGTGACGTCTGCCATCATTCCTGTTCTAAGTCTCTCTTCCACATCACCCACAGATGCCATTTCTCCTGAGTTGAGCACTCTACTCCGTTAGGCATCAGCCCATAGTGATGCAGTAGCCCCACCCTCCAGATTCTCAGTGGCCCTGCCTTGCCAAGCTGGCACCCTGGGGAGGAATCAGCTGGCTGTGGACAGCCTGGGCCCACTGCGGTCCTTCTTGGAAAGCTCTCAAAGAGGTCAGGGCAGACCCTGAGGATATGAGAAACACACAGGTAGAGACTAAAGTGTGTGGCTTTTCAGGCAAGGGCCATTTTTGCTCCACATGCCCCAACCATTGCCACTGGTCCTGTGGAGAGCCCTCCCTCCATACAGCCATATCTTAATCTGTTTTAACCTGATGAACTCTACTGACCCCACCATGACAACTCCCTGAGACCCCACCCCACTGCAAAGGTACACAGTCCCCAGGTGGGAGGCAGCTGGCTTTGGTATAACCTGAGGCTCTGATGTGGAGTTTGAGCCTGGTAACTGCCACTCACCCCTACCTGGTGACTCACAAGGACCTGCCTCATGCAACTCACACACCACTAGAGGCTTGTTCAGAGGCTGAGCCTAATAGGCAGCTGGCAGGTGGAGGTGGATCTTGTGGTGCCTTGGGCCTTTTGCTATCCAGACCTAGGTTCAGGACGGTGGAAGACAAATTCGGTACATAGCTTAGCCCCTCCCATGCACACCCAGGACCAGGAGAGGCAGCCACCAACAGTAGATCACTTTGTACAATAGCTCCTAACATGTAGCCCACGGCCAGTCACAGGCAGTATCTGACATAGACATACACTGGAGGCCCTCCCAAGAGGCCCCAGAACCAACACACCCAGTGGCTGGCTTCAGATCACATCAGAGCACGACCCGATTAGCTTTATAAGTGGCACACCCAAAGGTAGATCTTGGCAGGCACCAGAACCAGCTGGGGAAAATTCCATTCCACGGGGTCAGCCTCCACACAGCAACTCAAACACTGTGGTCAGGGTCAATCTTTACAGTCAGCCAGCTTAAGAGTCAACCCCACACATGGACAGTCCAAAAGCAATCAAGACTAAGCTACAACAGGGGAGCTCACATAAGGGGCATTCCTGGAACACCTAGCTCAGGTGATCAGGGAAACTGCATGACTGAGTCCCACAGGACATCTACTATATGAGGTCATGCTACTAAGACAGGGAGATATAGCAGATCTACCTAATACATAGACAGACAAAATGGGGAGACAAAGAAAAATATCCCAAATCAAAGGACAGAAGAAATGCCCAGAAAAAGAAATAAATGAAATGAAGGAACGCAAACTATAGATAAAGAGTTCAAAACTATGGTTTTGCCCTGGCTGGCGTTGAGCGCGGGCTGTGAACCAAAGGGTCCCGGTTCGATTCCCAGTAAGGGCACGTGCCTGGGTTGCAGGCCAGGTTCCCAGTGAGGGCCATGTGAGAGGCAACCACACATTGCTGTTTCTGTCCCTCTCTGTCTCCCTCCCTTCCCCTCTCTCTAAAAAAAAAAAAATAAAATCTTTAAAAAACAACAAAACAATGGTTTTAAGGATGCTCAAGGAACTTAGGGGACAAATAAATACACTCAGTGAGAACTTAATCAAAGAGAGAGTAAACATAAAAAAGGACACAGAAACCATAAAAAAGAACCAGTCAGCGATGAAGAATACGGTATCTGAAATGAAGGATACGTGAGAAGGAATCGACATCAGATTAGATGGAGCAGAGGAGCAAATCAGCAATTTGGAAGACAAAGTAGCAGAGAACATCCAATTGGAACAGCACTAAAAAAAAAAAACTTAAAATTGGCAGTTACAAAACAGCTACAAGGATGTAAAATACAGCACAGGGAATATAGCAATAATATGGCAATAACTATGCACGGTGCTGGAGGCACTAGACTTACTGGGGGGATCACTTCTTTAATTTATACAAATGTCTAACCACTATGCTGTACACCTGAGGCTAATATAATATTGAATGCCACCTGTTTTGAAAACATCTTAAATTTTTAAAAAATATTCTTAAAAAACCCTATTTGGAGGACCGACATAGGAGCTCCAACTAGGGACAAGTAGGAAAATTAAAACAAGAATAAATTTGCAACTAAAATAATTCTAAAATGAAAAGAATAAAAACAAACTTAAGATTAAAAATGACATAGGAAATGTTAGTTATTTTAATTTGCTCATGAAGGCAAAATAAAGGTTGTATCAGGTAGGAAGAGCTGACTGCACTAAAGGGGAAAGCATATTCAACTGGAACTGATAAATTTGTTATTGTAGCCTTCAAAGGAACACAAGAGTACATATTCTTCCTTGGGATGAACAAGTTAATCTTTTCTGAGCTAAAAAATTCCAAAAGGACTCATTTAACTTTTATATGACAAGCACAAGGTAACAAGGATTATCAGCTATCCAATCAATACCTCTTGATGCAGGAATACAGGGAGCAGGATATGCAGGTATAAGATATTTGATATTTGCAGAGTGCTGTTCCTTTAAAAGAATACTGTACATATCCTAACTCACACACTCCTTCCATTCTGAACTATGTTCAGTGCATTTTCAGAAAGTGACAAGTAATAATTAGATTAGGTAATACTTAAAACATTTACAAAGTGCCAGGAACTATGCTCTGTGTTTTACTTGTGTACTCAAATAATCCTTACAAAAACCATATAAAGTAGGTATTATTATCTTCCTTACTTTACAGATAACTGAAACAGATGGGTTAAGTAACTTGCCCAAGATGAACTTGTACTAATAACTAGTACAGACAAGTTTTCAACCTAGACAATCTCATTTCAAAGTCCATGTTCTCATACTACACCACACTACCTCACATGAGCTCAGGGGGCCTGTACTTCTGTAGGGAATGAATCTCATAAATATTACACACTGTCTAGTTATCAGCAAAGGAAATTTATCAACAGTCTTCAATTACAACAGACAAAGATTATACCAATGAAACTGCCTACTAATGAAGGCTTTTTGAATCAGAGGTTTGCACTGTTCCGGCTCAAACACTTACTGTCTGTGATATACAGATGTCAGACACCAAGGCATTCCCCAGTGACAGAGAGTCTTAAGATGCCCTCATGTTACATTTATTTACCTATTAAATATTCATTGCACACATAATGTGAAGGATATTGCACCAGGCAATGTGACATCTACATAGATGAATCCGAAACAGATCCTACCTGCAATGATTTTACAGTCTAGAAAACAATATTAAAGAGACTTTTAAAAAGGTAAACGATATTATAGCTGCTAGTTCTTTATATACACTAGCTTACTCACTCTTCAAAACAACACTAATGAAACCTTTACTCTTGTAATTTGTTTGAAAAACTGGAAAGCTAAGGGTGGTGGAGAAAAAAGGTTACAGTGTTTCCAGTTGGTATGATCCGAGAAGAGAACTTGAAAAAGGCATTTGAGTACGTCTTAAGGGAGGCGTGACACTGTGTATAGAGATAGAGATACAAGAACAATTGTCAGAAGAGATTAAAAGAAATAATGAGGCTTGGAGCTAGAATGAAAAGTAATGACAGGCTGCATGAAGGAAACAGCTTCTAGAAAGTGGAGACACAGGATGAAGGAAATACTACAGTAGATGAAAAGACACAACTGCTTGAACTCAAACTTTCTGACAGGTACATCTTTAAAAAGAGCATTATATGAACGTCTGCCTGTGGAAAAGGAGTAAACATATTTTTCCCTGTTACTGCCCGGGCATCACGTATAAAACAAACACACGATGACTGAAATGTGAAGACAGGAAGGCAGACTGGCCAGGCACCTTGGAACAGAAGGAAAAGAACACAATGGTGAGTGCTCAGGGTGGGGCTTTTTTTTTTTAAGAGAAAGTGGGGGAAAGGAGGGATAAAGAGAGGGAGAGAAACATCAATGGGAGAGAGAAACATCGATTGTCATTATGTGCCCCGACCGGGGACAAACCCTCAACCTAGGCACGTACCCTGACCAGAAACCAAACCCATGACCTTTCGGTTTGCGGGACAATGCCTAACCAACTGAGCCACTCCCGCCAGGGCTGTCTGCATGTTTTTGTTTATTTTGCACAAATATCCCAGAGTGGATACTGGAAAAGCCAGAAATCTGGAAATGACAATAGGTGCATACAAAAAGTCCCCAAAAAGCCTGTTTTCCCCAGCCAAAGGACCAGAAAAGAGGCAGCCTAAGCAAGAAAAACCTTTTAAACAATAACTGCTCTGTTCCAGCCAAATATAGAAAAAACTATGGCCCCACCTCCACTAGCAAAGGCTGAGTAGAAAGCCTAGATTTCTAACCTTGTCAAGCTGTAACCAGGCCATCCCTTCCCCGCTCCCTTGCCACCTGATGATCTAACAGAAAGCCAAGCAGGGAGCAGTTGGTCATAACTGCCTAGCAGTAACAAGTCCCTCCCCATCTCATAACATGGTGTTAGTGGAGACCATAAAGGGAGTCTGGACCCCACTCAGCACTGATGAGGCTCCCCCTCCCACTCCTTGCTGAGGTGCTGTCAGAGAAGTCCTAGTGGAGAGTCAGAACTAACACCATTGCCCACTGGTGCCCAGTGGTAAGGAGGCCAAGCACACACCCCTTATCCTCCTGTGTCCTCCACCAAGGGGAATAATAATGAGGTCCTCCCACACCCTCTTAGCTACCGGACTAGAAAACCTGAACCTCTACTTGGCACTAAGGAGGGGGCTTCTGTAGAAAATTACAATATGAGAGACTAATATCATCCATAAATATAGATAAAAAATGTCCTTAACAAAATATTAGCAAATAGAATTCAGCAATATATAAATATATATTTATATATATGTACACCATTATTAAGTGGAGTTTATTCCAAGGACGCAAGACTGGTTCAATATTCAAAAATGAAACAATGTAATCCACTACGTTAACCAGCTAAAGAAGAAAAAGCACAAGATTGTATCAGTTCATGCAGAAAAAGCATCTGGCAAAAATTTATCATGAGCATTCATTCATGATTTAAAAAAAAACCAACTTTCAGCCCTGGCTGGTGTGGCTCAGTAGACTGAGTGATGGCCTGCAAGCCAAAGGGTCACTGGTGTGATTCCTCAGGTAGGGCACATGCCTGGGTTGCAGGTCAAGTCCCCAGTAGGGGGCGTGCAGGAGGCAACCACACATTGATGTTTCTCTCTCTTCCTCCCTGCCATTCTAAAATAAATAAGTAAATAATCTTTAAAATAAAATAAAATTTTTAAAAAACTTTCAGAAAACTAGGAATAGAGGGGAAATTCTCAATTTGGTAAAGAATATCTATAAAAACCTACAGCTAACATCATATGTAATGGTGAAAAACTCAATGCTTTCCCCTAGGAGTCAAGAAAGGCAAGGATGTCCACTCTCCATATTGCTATTCAACATAGTATTGAAGTTCTGGCCAGAACAATAAGGTAAGGAAGGAAATAAAAAGTGTACACATTGGAAATGAGGAAATAAAAATTTTCCTATTTGCAGGTGACATGACAGTCTACACAGAAAATCCAAGGAATCTACAAAAAGAAAACCCCAAACATCCTAAAACTAGTAAGTGAGTTCAGTAAGATCACAAGAGCAACATACAAAACTCAACTGTATTTCTGTATGTTAGCAACACATACATGGACACAGAAACTTAACATATAGTATCACTTATAATCACAAAGAAGACGGAAATACTTAGATAAATCTAACAACATGTATAGGATCTGTATATTGAACATTCTGATGAAAGAAATCAAAGAAGGCCTCAATAAATGGAGATATTCATAGATTAGCCATTCATGGATTATCCAACTCAACATAGTAAAAATGTCAATCTCCTCAAATTTATATATAAATTTAACATATTATAAAAATGCCAGCAACATAGACAAGATTGTCCAAAAATGTATATAGAAAGGTAAAGAAATTTGAATAGTTAAATAAGTTCTGAACAAGAATATAGTGAAGGAGATCACTCTACACAATTTCAAGATTTAACTGAAGCAATCAAGACTATAGATACTGGTAGACGGACAGACTCAGAGATGAACTGAACAGAATAGAGTACTGAGAAATAGCTCTGCAAGAGTATAGCCAACTGATTTTTGACAAAGTTG
Organism: Micronycteris hirsuta; assembly: GCA_004026765.1. NCBI lineage: Eukaryota > Metazoa > Chordata > Mammalia > Chiroptera > Phyllostomidae > Micronycteris > Micronycteris hirsuta. The sequence continues at coordinate 18,279 of PVJI01001900.1, forward strand.
CAAAAACAATTCAATGTTTGGTAGTTGAAAAACAGTGCCAGAGCAACTGTATATCCACAGGCAAACAACAACAAAAATCAACCTTCACCACATTTCACACCTCATGTAAAATTTCATTCAAAATACATCATAAATTTAAATGTAAAGTGTAAAACTATAAAACTTTAACCTTTTAAAGATTTTATTTATTTATTTTTGGAGAGGGGAAGGGAGGGAGAGAAGCATCAACATTAACTGCCTCTCACACACCCTCTACTGGGGACCTGGCCTGCAGCCCAGGCATGTGTCCTGACTGGGAATCGAACTGGCGACCCATTGGTTTGCAGTCCAGCACTCAATCCACTTAGCCACACCAGCCAGGGTGTAAAACTACAAAACTTTTAGACAGTAAAATAGAAGAAAATCTTCAGGGTCTGGGGTGAAGATCTCCTAAACCTGATATTCAAAAGCACAATCCAGAACAAAACAATAAAAATGATAAATTAGACTTCAACAAAATTAAAAACTTTTACTCTACAAAAGACCCTGTGAATGCAAAGACAAGCTACAGACTGGGAGAAAATATCCGCAAACCTGAGAAACAATGTATATCTAGAATGTATAAAAACTTTCCCAAATTCAACAGTAAAAAACCACAAATCCAATTAGCAAATGGGCAAAAGACATAAAGAGGCATGTCACCGAAGAGGATGTTCAACAACACTAGCTACTAGGGAAATGCAAATTAAGATTATGCTGAGGTATCACTACCCACCTATTAGAACAGTTAAAATAAATATGACAGTACGAAGGATAGCAAGGATGCAGAGAAACTGGATCTCTCACACACCGCTGGTGGGAAAGTAAAATTGTATATCCGTGCTGGATATAGTTTGACAGTTTCTTTAAAAATGAAACATATACTTACTGTACAACCTAGCGATTGTACTCCTGGGCATTATCCCAGAGAAATAAAAATGTATGACCACACAAAAACCTCTACACGAATGTTCACAACAGCATTATTTGTAATAGCTGGAAGGTGTAAAAGATCAAAATGTCCCATAATATGTGAGGAGTTAAACTGTGGTGCTTTCATAGGATGGAATACTACTCAGCAATAAAAATGAATAAACTACAGATATACACAATAACTTAGGTGGGCCTCAGGGGCATCATGCTGAGTGAAAAAAGCCAATCACAAAAGGTCATATGTGGTATGATTCCATTTATATTACATCCTCAAAATGACAAAATTATACAGATGGAAAACAGGTAAGAGTTGCCAGCGGTAAGAAAGAGTGTATATTGGGGTGTGGGAGGGCAACAATAAAGGGGTAGGCCAAGAAACATCTTTATAGTGATAGAATAATTCTATATCTTGATTGGGGCAATGGTTACACAAATCAACTAATGATAAAATGATACACAACTAGACATACACATTAAACAAATGTCAATTTCCTGGACTTGATACTGTACTGTAATTATGTAAGATGCAACCATTGCAGGAAACTGGGTAAAGGGTACATGAGATCCTTCTGTTCTATCTTTGTAACTTCCTGTGAATAATTATTTCAAAATAAAAAGTTGTAAGTTTTTTAAAAGAAGAAAATGTCCTAAAAATACCATATGTACATATTTTTAAATAAATAATCAAACTATTAATAGTTACTCCTCCAGTAGACTCTTTCACTCTTTAAATTAAATATTTCTAAAATTTCTAAATGTTATACAATGAGCATATAATGCTTAATAATCAGAAGGGGAAAGTCCTTTTAAGAAAATGAAAACAATTTCATTTTCACTGAAGTACATCACACTTAAACAGATATGGGAACTTCAGGTCAAGATGGCAGCACAGATAAACATGGCTCACCCCCTTGCAAAACAACATCAAAATTACAACTAAACTATAGACCAACCATCACGCAGAACCATCAGATAATGAGTTGAATACAAGTCTGACTACAGAATAAAAGAAACCACATCCATCCAGACTGATAGAAGGGGTCGGGATGCGGAATGGGCTGCTCCCATATCCATATGTAGTGGATAAAAATTTGGAAGAAAGCCCTGGCTGGTGTGGCTCTGTGGATTAAGTGCTGGAATGCAAAGCAAAGGGTCGCGGGTTCAATTCCCAGTCGGGGCACATGCCTGGGTTGCAGGCCAGGTCCTTGGTAGAGGGCATGCCAGAGGCAACCACACACTGACATTTCTCTTTCTTTCTCCTTCCCTTCTCCTCTCTCTAAAAATAAACACATAAATAAAAATCTTAAAAAAAAAATTTGGCAGACAGATGTTCTGAAGGTGTACGTTCTCTAATATGCCTTGATGTCCTCCTACCTTACTGTGGTGTTATAGAATTTGAGATCACGTTATGATGCTGACTTAGGACTATAAGTGAAAGTATTGCACTTTCTTCATGTTATAAAGCTAAAGAATTTCGCTCTGCAGTTTGAAAAACTGTGGCCACAGCTGTGATTTGCAGCCCAACTGCCACCCAAGACAGGCCCTGAACTTTAAATAGGCTTTCCATTTTGCTTTGAAGACTCTCACATTGATCTTTCTTATTTACAGATTTTTTAAAATATATTTTAGTGATCATGCTATTATAGTTGTCCCATTTTTTTTCTCTCCTTTATTCCCCTCTGCCCTGCACCCCCTCCTCCCACCAGCATTCCCACACCTTAGTTCATGTCCATGGGTTGTACATATAAGTTCTTTGGCTTCTCTGTTTCCTATGCTATTATTAACCTCCCCCCATCTATTTTATGCCTACCAATTATGCTTCTTATTCCCTGTACCTTTCCCCTCATTCTTCCCCTCCCCCTTCCCACTGAAAACCCTCCATATGATCTCCATTTCTCTGGTTCTCTTCCTGTTCTAGTTATTTGCTTAGTTTTGTGGGGTTTTTTTTAGGTTCAGTTGTTGATAGTTATGAGTTTTTTGTCATTTTACTGTTCATAGTTTCTAATCTTCTTCTATTTCCTAGATAAGTCCCTTTAACATTTCATAAAAGGGCTTAGTAATGATGAACTCCTTTAACTTTACCTTATCTGGGAAGCACTTTATCAGCCCTTCCATTCTAAATGATAGCTTTGCTGGATCCTTGCCTTTCATGACTTCAAATACTTTCCAGCTCCTTCTTGCCTGCAAGGTTTCTTTTGAGAAATCAGCTGATAATCTCATGGGAACTCCTTTGTAGGTAAGTCTCTACTTTCCTCTTGATGCTTTTAATATTCTCTCTTTATTGTTAATCTTGGGTAACTTAATTATGATGTGCCTTGGTATGTGCGTCCTTGGGTCCAATTCTTTGGGACTCTTTGAACTTCCTGGACATCCTGGAAGTCTATTTCTTTGGTCAGATTGGGGAGGTTTTCCTTCATTATTTGTTCAAATACATTTTCAATTTCTTGCTTTTGTTCTTCTCCTTCTGGCACCCTATGATTTGGATGTTATAGCACTTAAAGCTGTCCCACATAGGTTCCTAAGCCTCTCTCTATTTTTTTGAATTCTTGTTTCTTCGTTCTGTTCTGGTTGAATGTTTATTTCTTCCTTCTGGTCCAAATCGTTGATTTGGGTCCAGTTTCCTTCCTGTCACTGTTGGTTCCCTATATATTTTGTTTTATTTCACTTTGGGTAGCCTTCATTTCTTCCTTTATTTTGCGACCGGGCTCAGTCAGTTCTGTGAGCACCTTGATTATCAGTGTTTTGAACTCTGCATCTGATAGGGTGGCCATCTCTTCATCACTTAGCTCTTTTTCTGGGGCTTTGATCTGTTCTTTCATTTGGGCCATATTTGTTTCAGCGCATCCATTATGTTGTAAATGGGTGGAGCCTTAGGTATTTGCCAGGGCAGGGCAACCCTCATTGCTATATTATGGCACTGTAATTGTGGGAGGGATGTGAGAGGGAACAATGCCAGTTGCTCAGCTCTTGGCTGGCTTTCAGTCACTTCCCTCAGTACCCAGAAGTAAATTGGGTCCTTCTGGTGCTGATTCCCAGGTGGGTGGGTTTGTGTACGTTCTAGGACCCTGTGGGTCTCTCCAGTGAATTCTCCTGTGAGGCTGGGAGTTTCTCCTGCCACTGCAACCCCCACAGGTTTTTACTGGTAGAGTTTTGAGGCTTCAGGTCCCTGCGCTGGAACCCTGGGCTGTGCAGTCTGTCATGCTCCCCAGTTGTTCCTCCTGGTTTTTCTGCACACAAATGCAGGACTGCTGTGGTCCGCCAGCTGCTGCCTTGCTATGAGTTCTCTCTGCCCCAGCTGCCTGTCTCCACCCCTCCTACCAGTCTGGATAAGTGTCTCTTCTTTAACTTCTTGGTTGTTGGACTTCCATACAGTTCAATTTTCTGGCAGTTTTGGTTATTTTTTGTTTTTAAATTTGTTGTTGCCCTTCTTTTGGTTGTGTGAGGAGGCAAAGTGTTATCTACCTATGCCTCCATCTTGGCCAGAAGTATCTTTTTGTTTGTTTTTTGAGAAAGAATGTTTACTCTTCCATCATTTAAAACAATTTAAAAGACAGAAGAAATGAAGGATGACTTAAAAGATGCTTTCTATCTCTGGGAAAAAGGAGCAGCATTTGGCTATGTTCTTTGTTTTCTATTCCTGTCATAAATCAAAAGCATAGTTCTCAGGAAAACCAGTTCCCCAGTTTAAAAAGAATTCCTTGTAGTTTCTCATAGGAAAAAAAGGAAAACCCCAAACTTTTAGCACTGATACTACATATTGCTCTGTTAAAGAATTTTCTCTGCCAAAAGAAGAAAAAGAAAAAAACAAAAAAACACTTCAAGCCGGAGTCTGACATCCTTCTTTCAGATGCTCTCTTTTTATTAGTGAATGAGGATGGTTTATTAATGATCAATAGGTAATAATTTTTGTAATTCCATCAAGTGGCTCTCTATGTCTTTTCTCATGACTGTGTTAATGTTTAACTGTTGTACCTTAAAGCTGAAACCAGTAACTATGCATCCTGTAAACAAGGTATTGGGCTTACAGAATTGTTCATTGTATAGAGAATTTTAAATGTTGTTGCAAACTAACGAGTTACACCGTTTTTACAATTTCTTTCTCTCCTCCTCCCTTTTTTTTGCCCACAAATGATATTATAATGCTTATTTAGTCAAAGAACAGACTAAACAAGGGTAAAAAGTTTACCATTGAATTTGCCATCATTTCATTGCCTTGATTCTGTTTGTGTCCTACAATGCAAAAGAAGTCAGTGGCTTTTAACTGTTTACTAATAGAATGTGAGTATAAAATGTACAGTTTGGTTGTATTTAATTATGAAATTTATTCAAATATAATAAACCATGAATTTTTTGATGCTCAACATTTAAAAACAAAATTTGGGAGGGATATCTCAAGATGAGGAGTACCAGTCCAACACTAGAACCCCCGCCCGGAGTTCCAGTGCCAGGAAGATAAGTCCTCATTACTTCTGGCTATAAAAACCAGTGGATATTGAGTCTGTGGAAGAAAATTCTGCAGTCCCAAGCAGTTCCCCTTAAAGAACCCACACGTGTACTCACCTATTCAGACTACTCTCTCTGAGCTCTAGCACCAGAGTAGCATCTTGAACGGCACCAGTGGCATACAGGAAGTAAATGAAGTGTCTGGTATCAAGAAGAGAGCAGGGGACAGCTTTCTCCCAGACAGAAAGGCAGGCAGAGGCCACTGTCCCTTTTCTGAACCCTCTCGCCACACAGCCAGCAGGCAGGTACCATACCTGAGACTCCATCAACCTGGCTAACACTGTTTGCCTGGCCCTGGAAATCCCCTGAAATTCAGTCCCACCCAACTTACGGGCCCACCCAAGCTTTTAACGGTGTCTTTTCCATATGAATCGCTGGTCTTGGCTCCTGCTTCACAACTTCCTAAATTCTCTCAAACAAGCAATAGCTGGCCTCAGTGAGACCCCAACCCCTGTACCTTTTGCTAAGTGGCCCCCAGGCCCAGAACTAGCAGCAATCAACCTAGATTCACAGGTTGGCTTCACCTGGGAATCTCCAAGCCCAATACAACAGCAGCCATCTCAGATAACTTTATAGCTCAGAAAATGTGACTCTGGGCAGAACACAGCTGGGGGCTGACCTTGGCCTGTACTACCAGGGAAACCCCAGGGCCAGCGCACCCAGTGGACAACTACAGACCATGTTAGAGCACCACCACCCGGCCCCTGCACAGGTCATCCTACACAGAGGGCAGAGATTGGTGGTCAGTGGTCACAGCCAGTCCTTGCAGCCAACTGGCCTGGGTTAATCCCTCTCATTGATGTGCCAACAGCAAGCAAGCAGTTAAGGCTCAACTGTAAGAGGAGCGTGTACTCAGAACACACAGAGGGTGCACCTTGATTACCCAGCTTAGGTTGTCCCTAGAAGGGGGCACAGGAGAGGCAACCACACATTGATATTTCTCTCCCTTTCTTTCTTCTTCACTTCCCCTCTCTCTAAAAATAAATAAAATATTTTTTTAAAAATAAAAAGATCAAAACTATGAACAATAAAATGGCAATACATACATATCTCTCAACAATTGAATCTAAGAAACAAACTAAGCAAAGAAGAACAGAGACAGAATCATGGATACGGAGAGTGTTTTAATGGTTGCCAGATGGGAGGGGGTGTGGGGGAATGGGTGAATAGATGAGGGGATTAAGAAGCACAAATAGGTAGTTAAAGAATAGCCATGAGGATGTGAAGTACAGCATAGGAAGTGGAGTAGTAGCCAAAGAACTCATACACATGATCCATGGACATAAACAATGGTGTGAGGATTGTCTGAGGGAGTTGGGGGTGCTGGGCAGATGGGGGTATAGGGGGAAAACTGGGTCAACTGTAATAGCATAATCAATAAAACATAATTTTTTAAAAATGTCACTAAAAAAAAAGATATAAATTGAAAATTAAGAAAATCAATTAAATTCAATTATTAACCCCTGTATGGATATACACACTAAACAAAAGATAAGAAATAGTGAGGCAACTAGCAAGATCAATAAATCTAAGAGTAGATGTGATTATAGATTCACTTCCCTCTGCCATAAACAGTGTGACTTTGGAAAATGACTTAACCTTTATACTTAAAGAGATTATAAATAAACTAATCAGAGACATTGAACACACCATACTTTGAAAATTAGAATAACAAAATTCTTAAATGGTAGAATTGTAAGCAACGTGAGAGGATCTGGTACAATTCCTTAATTTATACCTAAAGAAATTAAGCCTAGAGGGTTAAATAACCTTCAGACAGCTATTCCACAACAGAATCTGATATAAAATCCAGAAAGCACAGTAGTTATTAAGAATGCTGGCTCTGGAATCAAACTGCCTAAGTTCAAACTGTGCATTTATCACTTAGTTACGTGACCTTGCAGCAGTTACTTAACTTCACTGGGCCTCAGTATTTTTATCTGTAAAACAAAGAGAATACGAGTTCCTATACCATAGGCTTGTTGTGAAGATTACATGGGATATACATGTAATGCATTCATAATAATCCTTGGCAAATAGAAACTGCTTAATAAATGTAAGCTAGTATTGCTATCACATATTAACTCCTTTCTGCTAGTGTTGCCCTAGGCCTGAAATTCAATCATTCAGAGTATCATCTGTCAACTAACAGTTACACCTACTCTTAATTCTAGAAATCTTTAGGTTAATAAAAAATAAATATGAGCATTTGAAAACCACTTTTAAATCTCATACAGCTTTGCTTACTGTGGAATTAACTTCCAGCAAAACGACGATGTAATCAAGTAACGTTAACTGAGAAACAAAATAGCAAGACAGTAGTGATTCCAGTTAACTAATGCTGAATTCAACACATGAACATGAGTTTCTCGTGTAAAGACTCATTTAACATCAAATTCAACAGGAGTATTGCACTCACCAACATTTTTATTTTTTTTAAAGATTTTATTTATTTATTTTTTAGAGAGAGGGGAAGGGAGGGAGAAAGAGGGAGAGAAACATCAATGTGTGGTTGCCTCTCACATGGCCCTCACTGGGAACCTGGCCTGCAACCCAGGCATGTGCCCCGACTGGGAATCGAACCGGGACCCTTTGGTTCCCAGCCCGTGCTTAATCCACTGAGCTACACCAGCCAGGGCACCGACATTTTTAAAAAGTATGTCATATGTAACTGATTATTACTGATACCTAAAAGCACTTTAAGAATTTTGGAAGAAATTGGGGAAACTTCCTAATGTGACAAGCACCAATAAATGGAAAGACACAAACTATTCTGAGCTTAATTATGCAAACACACAAGAGACTAAATGGTTTCTAATTTATCATTAGGCAATCTTTAGAATTCAGAAGATATATCAACAAAATCAAACCTTTACTCTATGTAAAGATTTAAAGAACCGATGTCCATGTTCAGGAGGTGATTGTAGTGATTTAAATATGCTGGATTTTTCTTGTAGTTTCACCTGATGGTATGTGTATATACAAAAAACACTAAAATTCTTGACTACAGCTGTCTGAAATAATTATCCTCTTTAAAAACCACATATATTGACTCGATTCATATAAACAAAATGTGCTGTTTTTGGAAGTAACTACTAATCTGGTATACAGTAAAAACTTTGTTACTGTCTCTAAGTGATGTATACAACCTAAATAATATCCATATCCCAAGGCAAAAAAAAGGGGGATATTTAAAAATTATGTAAAGTTAGTGTCAATATATCCTTCTTAGGGCAATTATACATTACAGTTGCACTTGTGCTAAAAGAAGCTTAAAATTCAATTTTACCTAATAAAGCTTATTTAATATGTTTTATTAAATAAATTAATAGAGACAAATTATAGTAATTTGTAGATCCATAAACTAGAGCATAAAAGTAATTTTTTGAAAGCAAAAATCCAAACTACAATGTAGAGGATAAGACTTACTCTGGGTATTTAACTTTAGAGTCTGTAGTATTTGGGACTATCAAACCTTTAAAATATTATTTTTAATTTTAAATTCTAAATTAAAATATTTCCAGAGAGGAAACACAAACTATTCTTTTCTCTTGATCGTTATCAAAAATTGCTTATTTTTTCTTAGTGAACACGGGTCATTTTTTTCTAAAACATCTATGAAATCTGCTATAATTACAAAACAATTTCAAAGACTGCACCAATTCCCACCCCCATTTTTGACACTCTACTAGTGATTTTTGACTGTTTTGTTATATTCCATTTCTGAGCAGAATTTGGGACAGCACGTTTGGAGAAATCAAAGTGCCTCCTCACCATTCTGCTCCTAAGTTCTGGGATGTTTTTTGCTGCCAGGACCATTTACTCAATGTATTATTATTTTTTAATATATTTTTTTAAAGAGCACAAACCCTTTCTGACTCCAACTTGCCTTAAACTAAATGATATACAACTATCAGGTTGCACTTAATTCTATAACACATCTAGAACTATCTCAACTCCATGAACAACAATCTAATAAAAAACACTGTCCAGTTTATACCCTCAGTTATGTAAAAGTTTCTGTACAATCAAGATTTAGTGGTAAACTTAATGAAAGGCTTGACCTGGCTGCATGCCAGAGTACGCCAGTAAAGAAACCAAGCATATAAAATTATAATTCTTATTCTAATCACTAAAATAATATTTGGGCAGGCTAACAGTTTGACATAGTGACTGGTAAAAATCATTATTTTATCTATTTTAGAGAGAGGAAAAGGGAGAGAGGAAGAGAGGGAAAGAAACATCAATCAGGGTTACCTCTCATATGTATCCCAATTGGGGACCAAACCCACAACCCAGTCACGTGCCCTTTTGCTTTGTGGGATGACGCCCAACCAACCGAGCCACACTGGTCAGGGTAAAATCATTATTTTTAAATATGATAGACTCCAAATCAAATCAACATACTGGAAAACGAGAAACTGGCTTAAGATTTCAAATTCCATTACAATATTGTGAAAATATATTGGATTTGGACCCAATATTTAATGTATGGTTTTGGCAGTCTTGGACTTTCATGCCAATAGTTTGTTAATGAAAATGATATCGATTTAATTTAGTCTCAACATTTCCAAGCTAAAATCAATTTGCTGGCATTTCCAATAACTGTGATACACTTTTCAACTTAAAGGGAGACTGTCAATTAATATGGTGCTCACCTCCTACTAGAATTTCCTACCGAGAATTTTAAGAGAACAGAAAAAGGGTCTATAGACATATTACCATCTCTTTTGTCTTTGCGATAACTCAAAAGCTTTACAAAAATCCACAATAAAAATTTAAGGCAGATGTAAATATAGGTCACTGACTCCACAACATTCTATTGAGGTACATATCATAAAACACTGCCTTATAATGAAATCAATATAACCAAGTTTTCTTGGTTTCTGCCATCCTTTGGAAGAGCGAGGGTAGACTCACATTATGCTACATTCGGTACTGAAGTAATTACATTACTGGGAGGATCCAATGTGTGGTGAACTAACAGAGCATTTCAATATGGAAGCATGAAGTGCAGACTCAGCTTAAGATCCAGTGACGGTGCTGTGTGTACGCAGGAGGGGGCACAGGAATATTTACACCACAGGTCTGTCACAAATCCACAGCCACATATTTAGAAGCAAATTAACCAGAGGCAGCATGTAAACACTGAATTGTTCTCCAAGTGTGCCTGACCACGCTCTCCTATTTTTAGTTAACTTCTTGACTTCTCAAAGCCAAGAGAACCACAAGACCTAAAGTAAGAATCACTGTCATGATTACCCTTAGCCAAAGGGCTCTTCTGTCCTTGCCCAACTATCATCCCTCAATGTCTTACATCATATCCTTAGAGAAAAAAAATAAAACAAGACTAGATTTCAAAAGTTTCCAAAACCACATGCAAGCAAAAATTAAAAAACACAAAGGTACAGCATTATATAAATAGGTAACACCTTATTTATAAGCAAATACAAACACTCAAATCTAAATTTCCCCAATTTCTGCAAAAACTAAAACATTTAATCTGGGCACGATACTGCAGTCCCTCCCTGTAACCTAAATCCATTAAAAGAATTACACTTAGCTCATACTGTATTCTTCCACCAATGCCGCAATCTTTAAAAAGAACTTCAGCGATAATTTAGCAGAATATGGACTTGTATTCATATCTCAGATAAGCCAGTTTGATGTACAAAAAGAGTCAAAGCTACAGAAGCCTTTAACTTAAAAAGTGAATTCAACTTTCACTAACAATATACCACTGTATAAAAAAATGGAGACAAACATTTTCATCCATAACTTAACGGCTGCGCTAGGTATACCCTGCTATTAAAACTAAACATTATATCAGGTCTATGGATAAGAATTTTGAAGGACTAGCTGGTTAATATGGTCACTCTTATTTAAAAAAAAAAACAATATTCATTATGATATCTGTGATTCAACAGTTTCTCATAAACAATGTCCAAATTTCAATTCTCAGAAAACCTGTGAGAATGTCTCTAAATCAGCAAAACTATGGCAAAGTTTTGAAAAAGCATTGAAGCTCTAACAATTAGCAAAATAAAAATGTTTCAATCTGAATGAGAGTCTTTGAAGAACAGAATATGTGCCACCGATATCAAAACTGATTTATCGAAATAAGTCTGCATGTTCTGCCCTTGCAGTCCTGATGGCTTCTTCTGGAAGAAGAGAGATTTTTTTGCCTTCGAGAAAGTGCTCTACCATTAAACTGACTTTCTTTGCAATTAAGTGATTGTAAGAACTGTCAGAGGGAAACAAAAATAAAATAACTATTAGGCATGCTGATACATTAATTGTACAACTTCGTCAAACTCATTTTCACAGGGGCGCCCATCAGTCTCGTCAAATGTAACTTTGGGACTGTATAAATGTAACTGCTCCTTAACAGTTAAGCGAGAGCTCGGCGCTGCCACCGGGTAGAAACAAGGCGCCGGGCCAGATAAAACAAGGTGGAGGGCCGGATTCAGCCCCAGGGCCTTGTGTTTGCCACCTGTGCAACAGATGTTACCTCAATTTTTACATGCCAAGATTTATTCAGAACTAAGTATGTGGATCCTCTACAGGATCTTAGTCAGTGAGGATAAACTGAAACATAAACAATAGAAATACTATGTAAACTTTTTCAATTAAAGACCAATTAAAGAGCTGGTTGGTGTAGCTCAGTGGATTAAGCACGGGCTGGGAACCAAAGGGTCGCCGGTTCAATTCCCAGTCTAGGGCACATGCCTGGGTTGCGGACCAGGTTCCCCGTGAGGGCCATGTGAGAGGCAACCACACATTGCTGTTTCTCTCCCTCTCTTTCTCCCTCCCTTCCCCTCTCTCTAAAAAAAAAAAAAAAAAAAAAAAGACCAATTAAAGAAAAGGGAGTTAATCTTTTGACAACAGCTAAAAGCAAAGCTAAGAATTTATCTCTTCTTTAAGGAAATAATTACTAGTCCACCGAGCATTTGAAGATATGACATATATACTCTATACATATAAACTAAAAGCTTGTTGCAATCAGTAAATTATCTCATGAAGAATAAATAGGTGATACCCATTTAGAGTAGAAATACTTAGGGAAAGTTTGTTTTGAATGGCCGACAGCTTTGCAAAACTTATAATCAGATAGAAGTTGTAAAAGGAAAACAACATGAGATGTGGCTAAAGTCAAAGATTTCATAAAGTCACGTTATACTTTAATAATTACAAAAGGAAGTTAACGCATTTATACTAAAACAAATGGAAATATTGCAATCACTATTTTTCTGGCACAATTATGGCTTTGATACCATTTCTTCTATAAAAAACTGTGTACCCATCTATCCCAGTTCCGTTAACGCCCAACTATAAGCATCCTCTATTCTTGTTTTTCTAGATCATGCTACTAAAAATATTATTCATATAATATCTGCAAAATTGCATTAATGCTAGGGCCTGCAAATCGGTCAAGAGTACCCCTCCAATTTTCAAGCGGTAACTCCAACCCTGGAGTTACGGGTAAGAGGAAGATCTGGTAGGCTCCTGGACTGCGGTGATTTCACACACAGGTTTATATGCCCAGACACCTGCACTGACCATATTTCCACCCCGTGGTAAGTATGTGTGGACTCAAGCGTCAAAGCGGGGCCCGTCAATACTGACTATCTATAAAATCTAGGTGTCCACATTTTTATTCGGAGTTTTATTTTTAAGTGTAAAAGTAATGCATTAAACATTCTTTAAAGATCTCAAATTCTCTGGTATTTAATATAAACTTAAATTTTAAGAAATGCAAAAAAAAAAAAAAGAAACATGCTGTTAAAAGAAATCCAAGTGGTATCTTTATTTTCAAAATCACGCCTTTCACTACCTTTTCTAACATCTCTTCCCTCTTCACAATTTCCTCCCACCCCAGATTTTAAAAGGACCCACTGCCCACAAACGAGAAAGCCCCATAATCCAGGTACATTACCCTAGTGATCTTCGATGCTTTGAAAGACACCTGTGAAGATGCCCAAGCCCTAAATTAGGTCCCCAAGGGCTCCTTTGCTTTTTAATTCCGTATCTTTTTTTTTGGCCCTTTGGGCAAGACTACTTCCCACCCCAGACCCCTTCCTCTTCCAGTCAAACCCAAAGCCTTCCTCTAATGACCGCCGCCCCACTTTGGTCCGCTGTCTCGTGCGTCCCAGCCCGGTTCTGCCTCTCTCGCCTCGCGGGAACCTCGGCCCTGGCCCCGCGCCCCCGATCCCTCGCCCCCACGGCCAAAGCATCTCTTCCTCCGGCTCCACGTTCCGGCGGGACCCCTCCCAGCTGCTCTCACTACCCTGCTTTCAAAAACCTCCAAGCCCTTGTCTTTCAAAGGCTGCATCTCCCCCGCTCTCCCACCCACTCTCGCCCCGAACCTCTACTTACCCCTCAGCCTCTGGCCATCGCCATCCCCCTCGGGCCCTCGCTCAACGACCTCCATTTCCCTCAGATTCCATTCTGGAGCTGCCTCTCCGGGCTCCCTCAACCGTCTCCCGCGGCCCCTCTGGAACCCGTCCCCGGCAGCCCTAGGCTTCATCTCTGACACCCCACTCACCCCCGGCTGCAGGTGCCCCTCAATTCCCCCCTCCTCGGCCTCGGCTCCCACTCACCTCCGCCGTCCGAGTGGGACAGTCCGGACCCACCTCCGAGTCGGCTTCCGAGCCGCCGTCGGAGTCCGGGGCCCTCCGCGCCCTGCCGGAGTCCGCCGCCTCGAGCGGCGGGGGCGGGGCCCGGGGAGGGGACCTGGAGTGGAGGCGCGGGCGGTGGCGGCTGCGCGCAGGCATTGCTCCTGCCCGAGTGTCCGCAGACCAGGCAACTGCTCTCAATTCAAACCGGAACTGCTTCGGGAGGCGGGGCCCCGCTGGCGGGAGGCGGAGCTCTAGGGGCGGGGGGCGGGGCCCAAACCGGAAGAGACGCGGGCCTCGGGTAGAGAGTGAGAGAACCGCGTCAAGAAACCCCAAGAACGCATGCGTCAAGCCCCAAGCTAGAGGAGGAGGCAGAAGAAGGCTAGCGAAGATGGGGCGGGTTCGACGGGATTGGTAAATGGGCTTTGAGGACAAGGGGACATTATCCTAATTCCTCTGGAGGGAGCCAGCTGCTCTCCAGGAACCAGCTCACAATGATCATTGCTGCCATTTATTGCCCCTTTACTCTCAGTCCAAATGACATATAAATAAATATTTCACTTAATCCTTGTGCGAAAGTCAGTATTCCTACTCAAATCTAACTTTAGAACCCACGCTCTTCTCACTCCACTATACTACCCTACAGGAACTCCCCAACCGATGCCCACCATTGGCATAAACCAAGTCCGAAACCACCTGTGACCTAGGCTCCAGCCCCTCCCGTGGCCTTGCATCCCCAAGCCGTGCAAGGCAGACTTCAGTGTCTCTGATGGGGGCGGGGACAGGTTCCGGGGTGGACATCCTTACATGGGATGTCCTGGTGCGGACTTTATCCTCAAGCTGGACTCAAGGCCAGGGGCAGCAGGGAGGCTTCCCACTGCAGCGGCTACTTCTCCCAGCCCCATCAGGGCCTTTACGAAGTCATCTGAGAGTGACAAGACCTCTCACCTCTTTTGTCAATAACTAACTGGCAGAAGGGCAGATATAATCCTTTTCTGGTTTCTATTGTGGAGACAAAAGCCCTTGTAATTAGAGGAATCTCACTTTCAACCCCAAAATGTTAGTGATAACAGACCCTTAGGCTCTTCAGAAAGTCTGGGGCAACATTCACCTCCCTTCTTCCCTTTTGATGTACATGACCCATTTCAGCCTTCTCTTTCGAGAAATCAGTCATCATTACAGAATCATTGTTTGAATCTTCACCCATTAGCCCAGTGAGCACCCTTTAAATGAGATCCTCCGTACCTCCCCTCCATAGTTCTCTGACTCTACCACTCAGGAAACTTCCTCTGAGCCCTAGAATCTAGAGACTCATCCAACAGCCAAAGGTTCCCGCCCAGACCTGCAGAATTTTTTCTATCATTCATCCTTGGAGTCAACTACCTCCTCTCCACCCTGGATGTCTACTTTAACTCAGTCCTGAGAATCAAATAGCCTATTCAGGCCTCTAAACCTGTTCAAAAAAAATGTTTCTTAAGCATATACTATGTGTTAGAGACAGAATATCCTTTGTTTCATTTAATCCTCACAATTCTTTGAGGTAGGTATAATTATCCTCACTTTGTGGCTGAAGAAACTGAAGTGAAGAGGTAAAGTGGTTTGCAGAGGTTTGATTCCATGTGGTCACGGAGTTTGGGGTTGGGAGGGTGACCTGGAGGGAGGAAAATGTCCTGTTCTCTCTGGAGGCCCCCGTGATTTGCTGAGTCACTTCCTTCTGTTCCACCTGTCTCTGCCAATCTCCGGGAAGGAGAAATGACACTGGAGAGGCAGAGACGAGTGACCGCAGAGACAGAGGAGTGGGTGGGCTGGCCCATGGCTGAGGCCTCGTTCCCAGACCTGAGGGGACACACGGAAGCCACTCCTTGCCCCAGTGTCCTGGAACTGGAGGAGCTCCTGAGGGCAGGGAAAATTTCTTCTTGCAGCCGAGTGGATGAAGTTTGGCCCAACCTTTACATAGGAGATGCGTGAGTGGTAGCTGGCCTAGAGGGTGTGGGGGTGGGAAGAACAAGAAACAGTTCTTGGGCTCTTTACCAGAGATAGAGGTGGGAAGGGAACACAGAGAAATAGTTATGCAATGGGCATCCTCGGCCAGGGACTTTCTCCAGGACCCCTGTGTCCTGGGGACAGTGTAGTGACCATATGCAGCCACCAGTGGGAGCAGAGACTTTGCCCGCCTGAAAGAGGGGAGCTCCCAGAAGGTCTGCTGGCAAATCCAGGACAACAAAGGAGGTTTGGTGGGTGGGCGCCTGGGGAATGGCGATGAAGGGTATGAAATGTATTGCACAGAGAACTTCCCTCCCTGGCCCCAGACTCTCTCCTCTGGACACGGAATGGGCGAGGAAGTCTGACTAAAGGTGAATCAGGAAAGACATCACCTCTAAACAGTTTCAGAGTAGAAGCAGGTATGAGGTAGTGGCCAGGAGAGGCGGGAAGTGTGTGGGAAGGCATGGGGCAGGAAGGAAAGGAGGGGCAGCTAGGTCCCAGGGGTGAGGCAATCCTCTCCTTCCTGTTCTAGCCAAGGCAGGGGCAGTGACCTCGGGAAGCAAAGAGGGGCTCAAGATACTTCCTATACCACCAACTCTCCCACCAGAAAGCTCTAGGGTGGCGCCGTGAGCTGTGGATCCCAGCTCAAACTTGCTGGGTTCCTTCCGGCTCCCTTTGGACCCTAATGGCTCCATCCCTCTGAAGTAGAGAGCCAGGGAGCCTGGGAAAACCCCCATCCTGGACCCCATGGCTCAGCCAGCACTCAACTCCTTTCCTCCCCTGCCCAGGGCCACAGCAAACAACCGCTTTGAGCTATGGAAGCTGGGCATCACCCACGTGCTGAACGCCGCCCACGGGGGCCTCTACTGTCAGGGCGGCCCTGACTTCTATGGCAGCAGTGTGAGCTACCTGGGAGTGCCAGCCCACGACCTCCCTGATTTCGACATCAGTGCCTACTTCTCTTCCGCGGCTGACTTCATTCACCGTGCACTCAACATGCCCGGGGGTAGGCCTTGGGGTCTGATCTTATATTCCATCCTCGGGGGATGTCTAGTTTCCCTTCAAACACCAGTGTCCTCCCATCCCTAGTTTGTTTTTGTTTGTTTGTTTGTTTTCCCAAACTATAAGAGAAAGTTAAGCCAGAAAGTCACAGAGGTAGAAGTGGTGAGCAGTAGAAGAAACAGGCTCAGGAAACAAGCTGCTGAGGCCAGAGAAGGGCCCCCTGGATCCCAGGAGAGAGAGGCAGGGAAACAGCCAGGGGAAGGGGGCTGGGAAGGGCGCAGCGCACTCCACAGAGAGAGAGCCCCACTGGGTCCTCCGTCGGGAGGACCCCAACCATCCCCAGTTTTTAAAAAGCCATCAGGTTTTTAAAAATTCTCTGCTCAGTGCTTCAGTCATTTATCGAACTACAGTGCTTCACATACGGGGAAACTGAGGCTCAGAATACAAGGCCAGGCCACAAGTTAAGAGCAGCCCTGGGGCTGAAAGCCAGGCCTCCCAAACAGCAAAACAGTTCTTTCTCTGCATGACTCGGCCTTGAGAAACCGCCATTTGGTAGCTAGATGTCTGGTTTCTGCCCCAAAGTACTTTTAAGTGGAAAAAACAAAACAAAACGAAACAAAACAAAACAAAACTAATACACAGGGGACAATGAGAGGCCTGGGGAAAGCTGAGCCCCTGTTATGTGTTTGTCCTGGGTGAGAACTGTGTCCCTTGCTCCTTGAACCTGGGCAAGCCAGCCTCCCTCTCTGGACTTCAGTTTCTCAGCAGGGCAGTGGGAGACACAAGACTCTGTTTGGCCCACGGCACATCTTAATATCCAAAGCACTTTGACACTCGTTTGTTCTTCACTCACCAGCTATTTCTTATCTTCTCTGTGTCAGGCACCGAGCTAGATGCTGGGGATTTACACTTAGACAAGGCAGGGTGCCTGCCTTCGCGGAACTTACTGTATGTTTGGGGGGAAGACAGTCAAAATGTAAAGTAGGAGAGCTACTCGTACGAGTGGGCGCACGTGAAGAGCTATAGGAGCACAGGGCAGGGGCTCCGTTCGAGGATCGAGGAGGTGGGGTGACTCCCCTCTACAGCAGTATTCACTGGGCCGCAGGTAAAAAGGTGAGCTGCTCTGTGATTCACGTGATACCATGAGTGGTGAGGAAAGCCTGTGTGAGGAAGCCAGCTCTCAGCTGAAATCTGACAGATGAGGAGTCGACGTTAGTCAGAGCAAGAGTAGGGAAAAAGGTTTACGAGGAGTTGGAAGAGCGTGTGCTAAGGCTGGAGGTCAGAGGCCATGGCAGCTTCAGGAAACTGAAAGTTACCCTGTGTTCCTAGAGCTGAAGGTCAAGGTAGGACAGCCTGAGATGAAGCTGTGGGACCAGCAGGGGCCAGTTCACAGAGGGTCTTATAAGCTGTGTGAAGGACGTTAGGCCCCACCCCAAGGGCAGGCAAAATAGGTGTTGGTTTACCCATTTGACAGGTCAAGAAACTGAGACCCATAAAGCGTGAATGATTTGCTCAGGGTTTGTCACAAAGTGCACCTGAGGCAGAGCAGGGAGAGGAACTTGGGTCCCCACCCCAGCGCCTGGGTGGGCCCACTGGTGGGAAAGGGTCTTTCATCAGGATGTCTTCTTCAGCCAAGGTCCTGGTGCACTGTGTGGTAGGTGTGAGCCGCTCTGCCACGCTGGTCCTGGCCTACCTCATGCTGCACCAGCAGATGTCCCTGCGCCAGGCGGTGGTCACCGTGAGGCAGCACCGATGGGTCTTCCCCAACCGAGGCTTCCTTCACCAGCTCTGCCACCTGGACCAGAAGCTGCGGGGTGCAGGCCGGAGCTGAGGGGCCAGGTGAGGGCTGGGCCGGGTACGAGGAGACAAGTGGGCAAGGCTGGTGCAGTTAGAAATGAGAGGTCTGGTGAGAGTGGGGTAGGGAACGTGGAGGGGGCCAAGGACGGCTGGAAATAAAAGATCAGGTGAGGGTTGGTAGGGAACGTGGGATGGGACCAGTTCAGAGGTCAGTTGTCAGGACCGTGTGTGGCTGGATGTGGCTCACTCTCCAAACTGCTGGGCTCCCTTCACCACCCCAAGGTCTTATCAGGGCCCAGCCAAGATCTCTCTGGATCCCTCTCTGTCTCCCAGCCTACCCAGATTCTTCAGACCCCAGAGGGGATGGAAAGACTAGGAAAGAGGGGTGGAAAGCACAAAATGGAAGCGGTGAGACCTTCCTACCTGGCCCTGAAGCTGACCCGACCTGTCTCCCTGGCGGAAAGCCTATGTGGCGGCTCACCCAAACCCCACCAAGGCAGCGGCCCAGGCAGTCCTGGCGCCTGTAGCTGTCTGAATCTTCCCACACCTCTGCATACCTTCCTTGAGCCCTGAGGGAAAAGTGTGGTGCAGGTCTGAGTTTAGTCAATTCTCCTGTCAGCCTGGCCACGCCATTCCCACGTGGGGAAGGAGAACAGGTGTTCCGGCCACCAGCCATGACCTCCTCACACAGCCCTGCTGATGTGAAGTTCTCCCCTTGTCACACCAGCCCATTCTCTGCCTTAGACACAGCACCCGCTCCCTCCCTGCCCCCACCCAGTCTGATCTCAGAGATCAGCAGAAGGACCCTCCCTAACCGGCCACTCTCCGGTTCTGGGGACCTCTTTAGGACCTCAAGTCTTACTGAAGTCTACATAGGCTCCTTCCTGTTCCCATTTACCCCTGCCTTCCTGTTCTGCGTCCAATGCGGTTGGAGCAATGGCGCAAGGGGAACAGATCCCTGACACCTCCTCTCCAAGCCGCTTCCCTCCTGTCGGAGGCCCCAGGGTCCCTGGCTGCCCAGTGGAAGGAGTTGGGCTCCCCCAGCAACAGCGCTGCTGCTCAGGTCCACCAGTGGGCACTGTGGTGCTGTTTTAATTTTTCTGGCAGCAGCCCTGTGTTTCCCTCCAGCTCATTTTGGAGGAGGCAAGGGTGTCTCTTCCTGGAATGGCACCAGGATTGCAGGGGAGCTGCAGAGTACCTACTGCCTTCTCCCACCACACCCTGGCGGGGTCTGTCCCTGGCTGGCCCCAACAGCCTCCCTTCATCACATTCACATCCACCCCCACAAGGGCCATCAGCTGGAGGGTTAGGCCTCCAGAGCTGCTACTTCCCTACTCCTGCTACCCATACTGCTCCCTCCCTCGACTTTGCCGTGCCACATACCACCCACTGGCTCGAAGGGGCTGTCAGTAGCAGGTGGGTGACTGGCCTAGGCTCTCCTGGTAGCTGGAAGAGCGACAGATTTATCCTCCTGCCAAGAGCTTCCCAGGGCATGGCCTGAATCCTCCCTCGCCCCTGCAACCCAAAAGAGCTGTTTTGGTCTCTGAATGCCTAGCCAGCCCATCCAAGGGGGAGCATGTTAGCAATTCCACCCCCACCCCATCTCCCGCCCGCCCCCACCCCGCCAATGTTAGGAGGATGAGCATCTTGGGGACAGGGACTCGGGCAGGACGAAGGGCTAGGTTTAGAGTTTGGGGGCGAGTGCAATGGAAGAAAATTAGGGTTAAGGCTGGAGTTGGGACTAGGTTTGGGGCTAAGCTGGCGGGAATTGTAGGGGCCCTGCTGGTGCGGGGAGCCAAGAGGACGGCAGGAGGGCGTGTTCCTGCCCTGCTCTCTTTCCTCTGAACAGGTTTCAGGAACCTGGCTGAGCAGCAGGTCTCTGATCATGCCCAGTCACCCCACTTCCTCGGCCTGAGGCTCTTAAAAATCCTGACCTCGAACCTCAGCTTCTTTCCCATCAGGCAGCTGGCTTGGAGGGAGTCATTTGGGGTACAGCATGGCACATTCCTGGGGGTGCCATCCACCAAGCAGGCTGTGCGACCAGGCCCCCGAGGAGTGTGCAGGGCACAGCCTGTGCAGCCATACACAGCTGGCGCTCGGGGTGGCGAGGGGCTGTGGGGGGAGGTCACCTCTCTCCGTGAGCCCTGGGCCCCCAACCTGCCTCCTCATCTCTCCCGGCACCTCTTGACCTTCCCCAGAAGGCTCAGAGCAGAAGCAGGTTCAGGTGGCAGCACCTGCCCTGACGCCGTGATATGGTCCCAGCCAGTCTGGGCCTTGGTTTACTTGCCTGCAACATGGAGCTCATCTCTTCCCCAGACCTGGTCCTCACTTCCTGCCACAGGGGTCTGCTGCTTTGCCACCCTGGCACTGGCCCTGCTGGTGCTGCTGGAGGCTCTGGCCCAGGTACATACCCAGAAGATGGTAAGAGCCCAGTGTGGGGTCCGCCCTACGGCCTGCTACTCCATCTGCTTCCTCCAGCTGCCTGCACTTTCTCTCAGCCACTGTCTGCTGTCCCCACAGGTGAGAATCAGCTGCCCTCTCAACCAAGCCCTGAGGCTTCTTGGCCAGGGACCCCAAGGTCCCTTGGAGGGGGTGAGGAGAGCCGGAGGGGATTGTGATTGCTCGTGATAGCCCGTGGCCACAGCTGCCTCCACCCACTCTCCCTGGGGCTCCAGGAATCCCAGCAGGGGCTGAGTCTTACTACCTGGAGCTCGGACTTCCGAGACCCATGTAGGTATGGCTGCGGGGATACATGTCTCTGTGTACATGTCATCTGGGAGTGTGCACGGGAAAGAGTACTGAAGTTTGGGTACATGAGGAGGGGCTCTGGAGAGTAGGGAGGGTTCTTAATAGGCCCAAATCCAAGGTCTCAGATTGATAACAGTTAACCTTAGGAACCTTAAAAACCATCTCACTGGCCTCAAGGGAGAGTGGCCAGGAAAGCCTCCTGGGGGAAGGAGGACCTCGACAGAGGGCAGAGTGGCTTCTGGACACGCAGCTCCTGACCGCAGGCCAGGGCTGGCCTAAAGACCTGCTCTGAACCCCGCTTACACCTTTGTCTGTCTTCCCACGCTTCCCTCCGCCTGGGTCTTCCAGGTCTTAATCCTGGGCCAACCCTGTAATCCTTAGCCCCCGACTAAAGCCCTCGGACCTGGGTTCCGATGTCGGCAATGCCGCCAGTTTGTGTGTGGTTTGGGCTGGTCTCCTCCCTGTCCTCGTCCATAGAAGACCCTTCCAGCTTTAACTTTCTGCCCTTGCTCCTCACCACCCTTGAAGGCCAAGGGAGCTTTTAAGATGGCCCCTCCATCACCATACACACACACGCATACCGCAGGCATCCCTCTGCTCGGCTGCCCCTACTGCAGCAGGGCCAGGTGCCCGGCTGGGTGTGGCGCTGACCATGCCATGGGACCAGTGGGTGAGTGGGGGTGGCAGGTGGAGGCCAGAAGAGAGGAGCAGCACATCATGCTTTATAATTAAACTCAAATCAAAAAATAGAAACAGCATCAAGTGTGCAGAGACAAGCGGCTGGAAGTCGGCAGCACAAAGTGCCTGTTAGAGAAGACCGCAGCCTGGGCCAGACACCCCCGCAGGTGGGTGAGTGCCCCTATTTCAGGGGGCGCCGAGCTTGCTGGGCAGTGAGGGCCAACACACCTGTGCTTGTGTGTATTGTGTTGGGGGCAGGGAGGGTATTGGCTTGGGTTGGGGGATGGACTGGATCGGAGACAGAGGCACAGACAAAGCACAGTAGAGTCAGAAAGACCTGAGCTTGAATCTTGGCTCCCACACTTACTGGCTGTGAGACATTGGGTATATTGCTTAATCTCTGAGTCTCAGTTTCCTTATCTGTAAAATGGGGGTAATATTCAGTGAGAAAATGTAAGCACTTAGCTCTGTCTAGTACATAGTACATCCTTAGTAAGTGGTGAATATAATCATCAGCACCAGACAGCGGAAGGAACGTCAGGAAACACAGACATAAAGACCAAACCTCACTGTCCCTCAGGAAAGTTACCCTCTACCCAGAATACGGCTGAGGCTTGAATAGGTAATGGTAATGATAGCAGTGATAATGGTGTTATTCTAAGATGTGCCATTTATTGGGCATCTACCATGAGGCAGACCTTGTAGGAAGTGCCTTCCATTTATGACCCCGTTGGATTCTCACCACAACCCCATTGAGGACACTGGCTCCGAGAAGCGCACAGGTACAAGCTACAAACATCAGACCTAAGAACTCTGCCCAGGTCTACCCTCCTCCAAGGTCTGCACGCCGAGTGCACGCACCCACTGGCAGCTGATCACCATGGGCAGTGGGCCCGCCCACCTCCCTCCCCAAGGCTTCCTCCACCAGACTCCTCAGAGATCTCTGGCCTGTGCTCACAGTCCCATCTGATCTGCCTGAGGAGGAGGAGGTAGAGAGAGTGAGCAGCAGGGAAGGTCAGGGGGAGCATCTCCTGGAGCTGAGGAGGTGGGTGGCAAACAGCTGCCCCCTGCGCCGAGAAGGCCTGTGCCAACTTGGCCTGAGGCCACCGGCTTGCGGAGTGTGCTGGGAGGCTTGGAGCAGCAGGAGCTCCTGTGAGAGGGTTGAAGGCAGAGGCAGCCAGGAGAGCAACACAGAGAGGAGGAGAGATACAAAGGCAGAAAACAAGTGTCTGAACTTGTCAACAGCAGCAACACAGGAGCAGGAAAGCTGCTGCCTATGGAGGCAGCTTAGAGTGGCGATGCAGGGAGGAGGCCGAATGAGGGCTAGAGTGAATGGGGAGCAAAGCCAAGCCAGCCCTGTCTGGGCTAAAGGTTGGGCCCTGCTTCACCCTCAGATGGTGGAGGAGGTGTGGGAGGAAGTGTCGGGCAGGGACCCTGGCAGTCCGGGTGTGTGGGGTGGCTGAAACGGGGGGAGCTGCCGCAGCCACCAACTCCCTTTCCTTGGGCGTGCTTGGAGATTGAAGGATGAGTCAGAGGGCAAGGGTCTGGGCCTGACTCAGCTGGCAAAAGTGGGAAGGAGCAGCAGGTGGGGGATGCATCCATGAGCATCAGGAAGGAGGCTCAGATGGGACCTAACAAGGAGTACCCCTTAATCCAATGGAAAAGCACCGTCCTCCAGACTTGGGCATAGGTCCTCTAGGAGGCTGATCCGGAGGCTGTGGCTTAGGAGCCCCCCATCCTTGATCCCTCTGCTATCTCCTCTTCTGCCAAGGAGCCTGCTGGGAGGAGCTGGGTCCAGCTCTCTCAGCTGAAGCCTGGCTGCCTACTCCCAGGCACAGCTGGGCTGCAAGGCACCTAACGGCCACTGGGGGGCAGCCTTACCCCATGCCAAGATCAGAAGACTGAGCCCAGGCTTGCCAGGCTTCCCAAAGCCCCTTCTGCCCTGCTTGAGGCTTAAGCACCAGCTGGCGGCTCCAGACCAGTGTGGCTTTTGGGTGACCCTGGAGCCTGGGGGCTTACCCCACCATAACACACTACAGTGCTCTCTACCCTGTAGTTGCTGCATACCCAGCCACTCCTCTCTTATTCTCAGGTCAGACAGCCAGAGACGCCTCAAGTCAAGCAAGACCAGGATATTTTAACAGGAGAAGAGAAATGTGGCCAAGACAGGAGCAAAGACTTGCTTGAGGCCACAGAATAGATGGTGGCCAGTCTCTCCTCCCTCTCTCCAAAGTTCTCTTCTCACCTCTTCAGGTAGCAGCCTCCCATCTCCATGGGGAGTTCCAGGCCCGAGAGCCTTTAACCCAAAAGAGCTGTTGGCTGGGCTGTGCTTCCCTCCTTAGAGGCCTAGGGCTGCTCTCAGGCCCCACCCCCATGGGATCCAAGAGGAGGACCTGGAATTCTAGCCGCTTCACAGCATTTGTGTTCTGGGCGGAACCACCCCAGCCCCATTCCGCTCCAGTGCTTAGTCCTGTCCCCCACTCCTGGCCCTAGACCATGCCCTAGGTAGGTGGCAGGCCGCTCAGCCTGCCCTGAGAGATCACAGTGGGGGATGAGGGGGAATGCTGGGTCTTCACTTCCGCCCTGCCCGCCAGCCGCCCGCTGTGTGAGCTTGGCCAAGCCGGTGGCCTCCTGGGTGCCTGTTTCTCTTTCCTGTTCTGGCACCGCCTACCAAAGAGAAAAGATGTTTTTTCCAGTGTGTACCCTCCCTAGATACTGGTTGAGGGGGCCAAGGACCGTTAGCCAAGATAGGCACTCCTTCCCAGCAAGGCACCAAACCCAAGTGCTGGTGCCACTGATATCCCAGCTCGGCAGGGTCCCGGACTCCCTCACCCAGCAGACTCCTGAGACTGCCCACTCCACCTCGGTGAGACCTGACCTGCAGCGCTGGCCTGAGTCGCAGGGGTAAGGAGGGAAGTCCCAGGACTTGTAGGCGCTTGTGTAACAGCAACACCAGGCTCCCCCGCAGAGCTGGGTGGGTTAGTGACCACTTTCTGGAGTCCCCAAAGGTGGTAACTGCAAGGGGACTGAACTGCAGGACCGCAGAACTGGATTGAAACCACAGGTTTGCTACATATCAGCCACGTGGTTCTGGGTATCACTTAAAGAAAATTTCTCTCTGAGCTTCAGCTCCTCCTAGTGCCACAAGTGAGGTACTAGGCCCCTAAGAGGCATTAGCTCCCCTAGGGTGGAAATGCTACCAAACGTCCTTCATAGCCCAGGCTGCTCACTCCAGAGAGGGGCTCTGCTCTCCAGGCACCTGAACACGAGAGGGTGTGGGGGCCTGAGGGCCAGCCCTGGAAGGAGCAGAGGAGGGGGCTTGAGATGAGCTGCCCCGTTGTGAGGAGCCACGGCCATCTGAGGTCTCTGTTCTACAAAGTCTTAAGTGACTGGCAGCTTAAGGGGTTGGGTCTGCACTGACTCATTGCCATAGGTAAGGAACTCCAAGGACCCCTTGGCCAAAGTTTCTGACCTCTGGGGCCTCTGGAGAGGGCAGGAGAGAGAGTAACAAGGGTTGATTGTTCCTTGGGGAAGGGTGGAGGCCTCAGCCCCAGCTGAGCTGGTTAATAACCTCATACGAACTAGCTGAGGCCCTTCCCACCTCATCCCACTGCCACCTGGGCTCTGTACCACTCCTGGGTTTCTGGGTCAGGTGGACCCACCTTCCGGGAGCATACCCCCAGCCACCGCGGTGTTCACCCTGTTCCAGGATGGACTCCCTGCAAAAGCAAGACCTCCGGAGGCCCAAGATCCACAGGACAGGCCCATTGTCCCCCTACCAGCCACCGACGCTGTCCTCGCTGCAGCGCTTGCTGTGGGTCCGGCGGGCCGCCACACTGAGCCACATGAACGAGGTCTGGCCCAACCTCTTCCTGGGAGATGCGTAAGTACGACCCTTGTGGGGAGTGGGGAGTGGGAGGGGAGCCGCTCCCAGAGTCCTCTGTGGGCACAGGTGAGCCCTCTTTGCTGCCCATGATCTCTTTCTACATGTTTCTTCCCTTTTATAGAAATTATTGTTTTAACCGTGGAAGTAGAACCCTCATGAGAAAAGTGCATCCAGCTTATACGAACAGTTGCACCACCCAGGTCAAGACACGGGACATTACCTGTGCCTCCAACGCCCCTTCCGAGCCCTTGTCCTGCACCTGACAGTGTAGTTAGTTTTGTCTGTCTTTTCAAGTCAGGTGCATGGAACCATATTTCGTGTGCTTTGCGCCTGGCATGGTTCGCTCAGAATTATAGGATTCACCCAGGTTATTATATGTAGCAAAAGTTCGTTCATTTTTTTATTGCTGTAACTATTTGCTTGCACAAATACCCCATAGTCTGTCCATTTTATCACATACGAACGCATGAGATGTTTTCACTTTTGAGCTATTGTGAACAGTGATTCCAGAACATTCTAGTACATGTGTCCTGAGTGTCTCTAGGGTGAACACACATGAGTTTCTCTAGGGTGTATACAGACAGTAAAACGGAGTAATTTTTTCTAAAATTTTTTTCTTAAAATTTAGAACATGTGGACTAATATATGTGGATTTTAGAAATTTTCCTTAATATTTAGAGAATAGGGGTCAGTATCTTGATGACAACATGGCAGACATCCCCTCCCAAAGATAACCAGTAATAAAGTCCTTGTTGGCTTTAAAAAAACACATACACACATACATACGTAAGTACTTTTCACTTTTTTTTTACAAAAATGGTATCACTTTATAATCCCGTTTTGTGATCTGCTTTATAGAAAACGCTTTTTAAGTGAAATCATACTGCATATTTTTAAAGCCTTCTTAAACACCATTCGGTTTTGCATTCTGCATTTGTCACAGGTTCTTAATACAGCATGGAAGCCTTTCCTTGTTTACTTCTATCTAATGCTACCTTTTAGTGCTTGCATAGTATTTCATTTACCTGTCTATACACTTCTATTAGAGGATATTTAGTAATTTTTCCCCAAGTTTTCACCATCTTAAATATCATTAGATCCAATTTATGCATATTTGTGGGCACAATTTGGATTCTTTCTTTAAGTGGCTAGAAGGAGATTTGGTGGACAAAGTCTATGTACATTTTTAAGGCTTTTGATGCCTACGGCCAAATTGCTCTCCAGAAAAGTCGGCCTGAGTAGAAGGGACTCTTGAACTCTGACTAGAGGAGTCCCTTTGCCCCGGGCCAGCTCACTGGTTCCAGTCTCACCCTTGGGAGAGGTGGCAGAGGAGGGAAGGGTGCCAGGGAGCTCTACTCCCACCTCCCAACTCCCACCGCCCCCATGCCTGCCCTCCAGGCACGCAGCCCGGGACAGGAGCAAGCTGACCCAGCTGGGCATCACCCATGTCGTGAATGTTGCTGCGGGCAAGTTTCAGGTGGACACAGGCGCCAAGTTCTACCACGGGATGCCCCTGGAGTACTACGGCATTGAGGCGGAAGACAACCCCTTCTTTGACCTCAGTGTCTACTTTCCGCCTGTTGCGCGATACATCCGAGCTGCCCTCAGTGCTCCCCAAGGTGAGCTGCTGCGGAAGGGACTGGGCGGAGGTGTGGGGGGCGAGGGTGGGCTCTCCATCTTTCCAGGAGCGCTGGTAGGTGGGGTGTCCTGAGCCACAAACCTCTCCAGCAAAGCCCCCCACCCCATGGGGCAAAGAGCTCCTGCCCTTTAGTGAGCATCCCCTTCAGAGACACTGTGGGAACTGCAATCACAGTCATAAGCAAGGTCCAGTGTGGTCGTCGGTGTAACCACATCGCTCAGTAGGAGACCGGGGGTTGGGCAGAAGGTGTAGGACCCAGGAAAGGCTCTTGAGCCGGCTCCTCTAAAATGAAGCCTTGGCCCAGGCCTGCAGGAACTGGGAGAGGGCTGAACTTGGGGGAAAGTGACAGGTAGACAGCCCCTGTAACCTGCTGCAGACCAGGGGGTCCCAGGAGTACCGCCCTCCCCTCACTCCCACCGACTCCCCAGAGTTGCAAAGGACGCCAGAGGAAGCACCTTGATCCAGGAGAAGGGAATCCCAGCTGCTCACCTTGGCTCTGCTGTGTGACCTTGAGCCAGGTCCTCTCTGGGCCTCCTTTGCCCCAGCGGACAATGAACACTGTGTCCATATTCCAGGGCTGCGATGGGGGGCTGGAGGATCTCGAGAAGCGTCTCTGCTTCCCAAATGGGTGGGTGGTGCGAGGGCAGCTAGTCGACGCCAGGCTGGTCTCTCTGCAGGCCGTGTGCTGGTGCACTGCGCCATGGGGGTGAGCCGCTCGGCCACGGTTGTCCTGGCCTTCCTCATGATCTACGAGAACATGACGCTGGTGGAGGCCATCCAGACGGTGCAGGCCCACCGCGACATCTGCCCCAACTCGGGCTTCCTCCAGCAGCTCCAAGTTCTGGACAACCGCCTCGGGCGGGAGACGGAGCGGCACTGACCTAGTGGACAGCCGGGAGCCCTGACCCTCTGGCCGGCATGGCCCAACCCAACCAGCCTGGCCCTGGGGATGGCCGCCCCGCTGTTTCCAGCCACCCTGAGATGTACATAGCGAGCGGGCTTAGCTGAGGCAGAGGCAGGGAGAGCTGGGGCTGCTTTAGCAGGTGGATTTCCCTGACCCAATCCAGAGATTCTTTATGCAAAAGAGTTCAGTCTGTCTCTATAATAAAAGGTTCATCGTCATAAAGACAAGAGACCTTCTCGTGGTTTGTGGGGCGGTGGCTCACTCCGGGGGTGGCCACGATATCCCAGAAAGCCGGCCAGCTCTGATTCGGTGTGGTGGCGCCTAGGGAAGGGGCCTGCGTCCCTGTCCAGGCCGTGAGAAGGAGGGCAGGCGAGAGTCGGTCAGCGACACCGCCCTCAGTGCAAGAGGAAGGAGTGGGGTACAAGCGCTCAGAACCAGCTGACCTTTCTTCACCTTGTCATGTCACACCATCGCCTGAGGGCTCGGCTGCCCGGATGACGACCAGAGTTCAGTGCATTGCTGTCCTCCCCAGGCTGCCCTACCAAAAAAAGCACCATCAACACTCGCGGTGCACAAGTACAGCACCTCTTGAATCCGGTCGACCTTTTCATTTATACTCTCCTTTCGAAAGGCCAGACTAAAATTACAGACACCTAGAAAACAGAGGCATTAAACAAGGGGATAGGAAATCCCAGGTGAAGGATGGTTATGTGATGGAGCAAAGCATTTCTCTCTGAGTTTCTTTGTACTTGCGCCCTCATAAAACTATATAAAAGCCTGCCAGTTCCTCACCTGTACGTAGTACGAGGTATTACAAGGGTGAAATGGGTTGCCTTTCCTTCTTCTCTGGTTGCCCCTATTCAGCCCTTGCCTCCTCCAGCTGACCCGTAAAGGTCAAGGTTTCTCAGGTACCATCCTCTGCTTAGGGCCCCTGCCCTCCTGGGGGCCCCTCTTGCTCCCACAGCCTCAGTTCACACCTCTAGTCTGATGACTCCCCGACCCCTAAGGCTGGCCCAGTTCTCTCTCCTGAGCTCAAAGCCTCTGTACCCCACTGGCCACCTCCATTTGAATACTGCCCTTGAACTTCAAACTCCGCTGAACTTTTCATCACCCTTCCCCACCCAGATCCACTTCTCTTCCTAGCGTGACAGCCACTGTTACCCACGTCGGCGGTGGGCGCCACCCGGGACTCCTGCCTCTCATCCAAGTAGCCTATCTAGTCCTCTTCCTGAATACAACTTGGATCTGCTCACTTAACTTCATGTTTGTTGACTGCTCAAGTCCAAGCCAACCTCCCCTCTCACCTGGACTCTTACAACACTCTGTCTCCTGCCCGGCCCCTCCCGTCTCCACGCGGCATGCGAACACCTTACTAAAGTGAAAATCCGATCACATCACTCCTCTGCTTACAACCCCTGAAGTACAAACATTCTGACAAAGTATAAAGATGCTTCACTCTCTGAGAACTTCTCATCTCTCCCGTTGTATTTCTTGCAATTCTGCTCTCATACCCACCACGTAATCAAGCAACAGTGAGTCCACGTGCGCCACCTCTCAGACCTCTGGTACTTTGCATGTGCTCTGGTTGCAGCCCCTGAGTGCACCACTCTCCCCGCCCTTCCCTGCGGTCTCCTTGATGTTTCGGTTTGGCTCTCTCTCCTGGGAAGCTCTCCTAGACGCCCCCAGCCCGAGAGAAGTGCTCCTCCCCGGGCTACCAAAATGTCCATCTACCCCTTAGGAAATCACCTGGTGCCTGTGGTTCTCTTCCAACTGCTGTCTCTGACCAAGCTTTTCCTGGGCTCGGTGTCCCGTCTGCATGGTAATGACACTGCATCAGGCACAGCTCTGTTTCTGGGGACAGCAGCCACAGGATGGCACCACTGCCACTCGGTCCTCTCTACAGAGGCCACCAGGGCAGTGGATCCCAGCGGGCCCAGGACTGTCTTTCCTCCAGGGGATGCCTGCTCTCCTACAGCCCCATCTGCGTGCATCTCATCATTTGGTTACCTTGAGACTCTCTTCCCAGCTCATCCCGTCCCCTTGGGCTCCGTTTGACAGCCCTCCTACTCTTCCCCAAGGCTCTCTGGGGCCAGCTCTGTCCTCTCTTGGGGTCTGAAGGAGCTTTTGCCCTTCCTTGCCACCTGGTCTATTTCCAGAGAGAAAGTGCTTTTCCTTTGTTGAAATCAAAAAAGGTGCCGCCCTCTGAGTAAAGCATTCAGGCAGAAGCCCTCCTGGGCTTGGTCAGGAAAAAAGCGCCCGAGCAGACAGAGCTCCCAGTCAGGGCGCTCAATGCACAGAGCGAGCTGAGGGCCAGCGGTGGTTTAGCCCCCATTCGCTCCTTCTGCAATGCATAAACTGTGCAAACACAGGCCCTCTGGTTTGGGATGGAAGGGTTAGTATCCCCATTTTACAGACGAACAAACTGAGATGCAGACAAGATGAAATGGGGCCGGATGCTGCGGCCTGGATTTAGGATCTCTGGGCTCTGGCTCAAGGGGCAGGCACTGCCCAGGCAGCTCCTGTGACCTCCTCCCTGCAGCCCTTGGTTGGCCCCGACCCCAGCCGCCTATTGGCTCCCTCAGGTGCTCTCCGGGCCTTTCCAAAGCTGGAAGGTGTCAGGAGGGCTGCCGGCACCGTGCCCGACAGAGCGGGTTCCCTCTCCGATCCAGGAATTGAAAACCATTTTCAGTTCGTCCTCTGGTTGTTGAGGCCTATAAATCTCCAGAGCAGACAAAGCTAGTCCACACTTAGCAGCTCAATCTACCCACCCCCAGTTCTCTTGGATCCCCCTTCGGCCTGACAGCTCAGCCCTTGTTGCTATTTCTTGCTCATGCACTGTCAGCAGGACCCAAAATAGTGGCTCCAGAAGGCAATCTCTGAATCAACATCCGGGTCTACAAGTGTGGGCCACCAGCCTCTGCTGGCTGGGGTGAGGTGCCCAGAGGCTGAGCCGCACCCTGGGACTTGAGTTTCAGCAGGCCACTTTCCTGGGGCTCTAAGGGTTAGGCTCAGAATCTAGGGCTGCAGGGGAAAGAGAGAGGGAAGTCCCTGAGAAAGCAGGTGGGGGAGAGTCAGGCATTTTCCAGAGCACCCCACAAAACAGAGATTGAACTCCAGATGGGTACCTCCGCCAGGAGGGTCTCCTGCCTGCTACACTTGCCCCAGGAAGTCTGTGATGATGCATCTACTTGCCCTCTTTTCTGGAGCAGCCTCATGAAAGGCGTGGGGTATTGTTAGGAGCATGACTTTGGAGCCAGATTAGCTGGATCCTCCCTCTGCCCTCAATCTCTCCACACCTCCGTTTCCCCAACTGCATCATGGGAGTAGTAGTAGCTGACACGCAGGTTGTTGTAAAGGTTACATGGCAGAGGATAGAAAGTTCCTTGTACAACACGTGGCAAGTTTCAAAAGTGAGATCTGTGACTATCGTCTTAGCACACAGTGCCGGGCTTCCTGGCGTCACCTGTGCTCGGAACCTTGGACTTCTGCTCTTGGACTAACCCAGCTCTTGAACTAAAGGTTGGTAGCACTCTCAGTGTGCTGAGTAAATGAAAAATTAAAAATCAGTTGACCTAAATGCAACATGGCACCTGGACTGGATTCCGGAACAGAAAAAGGGCATAAGCAGAGACACCGATGCAGTCTGAAGTAAGTCTGTGGTTTAGTTAACAGCGCCACGCCCGTGCTGATTTCTCTGATAATGTGCTGTGGTCACGTGAGAAGTGGACATTAGAGGAAGCTGGGTGATGGGCATACGCGAGACGTCTCGACTGTTTTATAACTCTGTAAATGTGAACTTATTTCAAAATAAAATTGTAAAAAAATTACCGACAATTACTGACGGCTTCGCCTGCGCCAGGTCCTATAGAAAGTGCGTGGCATACAGCATTCTTCATCCATAATGCTTTATTTCTTTAGAGAAACACGAAGACAGCAAAATGTTAAGATTCGACCATATTGAGTTGTGGGAAAAATAAGTGTTTTATCTTTTTTTTCTTTTTTTTTTTAAAGATTTTATTTATTTATTTTTAGACAGAAGGGAATGGAGGGAGAAAGAGATGGGGAGAAACATCAATGTGTGGTTGCCTCTCACATGGCCCCCCTGGGGACCTGGCCTGCAACCCAGGCATGTGCCCTGACTGGGAATCGAACCAGCGACCCTCTGGTTCACAGCCTGCTCTCAATCTACTGAGACACACCGGCCAGGGCTATCTCTTTTTTTTTTTTTTTGTATTTTAAAAATATTTCCTAATTTAGAAAACAAAAATAAATTGACTAATGTTTAAAATTAGAAAAATCCTAATACAATCCATCATCATGGATTTTAGGAAGTATTCTGAATTAAAATGGTAGCATTAGAACTGGCATCTAAAATATTGCAAGTTCACATGTTATCCTTTTAACGTGTGGATTTAAGCCTTCAAAAGGCTTTGTTATGGATAATATTGCTTCAGGAAAAAGGTAATGATGACCCAGTTTACAGTGTTTGGATGAAATACCTGTGATCAAAGGGAAGCTAAGCCAGTATGTAGGATGACACATTATTTCATTTAATCTTATCACCCCACTATATGGGTGGGAATGCAGGTGCAGAGGGGTTAGGCCAGAGAGCAGCCAACTTGAACTGAGAGTTTATTATATACCAGTGCGTAGTCATGGTAGGCTCTGAGAAACACAACTTTATTTCTCCCTCACAACACAGGTTGGTGTAATGTGGGGCCAGTGAACATGGAGGGGATATAAGAGGCCAGATATATCACTGCTCTTGTAGTTCCATGACCTGGGACTCAGCCACGTGGTCACACCTAACTACAGGGGAGGCTGGGAAATGTAGTCTAGCAGGGTGCCCAGGAAGAAGAAACGGCAAATATTGGTGATCATGAGCATTCGTGATCATGCTTTTCCATAGCAGGTGTTGATATGGGACATAAATAATCATTTAATTCTCATAATCATAAGAGGTAGATACCATTATTAATATTCCCATCTTACAGATATGAAAACCAGGGCTTGAAGAGTTTAAATAAACTTTCTCAAGGTTACTTAGAAGTGATCGAATCATACTACAAGCTCAGTCAGCAAGTCTGTTTCTTAAACACCTCCTGAGTCTTCATTCCGAGTTGGCCTTAGTGACTTGCTTACCACCAGAGTTTGCGACAGACGTGGCATTCAGGAACTTCTGAAGTTGGCTCATAGGGTGCCTTGCAACGTCTGCTGGGGTCTCTTGGAACACTTTCTCTGGAGCCCCGAGCCACCATGCAAGTAGTCTGACTGCCCCCAAACCGCTGTGCTAGAGAGGCCTTGGGTAGGCCAACTGGCTGACGATCTCAGCTGAGCCCACCCTTCCAGCCTCCCTGCCAAGGCACAAGGCATCTGAATGGCCCTTTTTTCGGATCCTCCAGACCAACACATCTGCCAACCGAACACCACCGAGTGACCTCTGTCAACGCCGTGTGAAATGGAAGGACCGTCCATCCAGCCTGCCTGAATTGAGGACCCACAAAGCCACGGGATCTAAGAAAATGCTCTTGTTTTTAAGTCACTAAATTTTGGGTTAGTTTGTTACGTGTCGATAGACAACCAGAACAGTGGAAGAGCCGGTTCTGAGTAAAAGCCCTGCTTTTAAACCACTCGATGAGCCTTTGGAGGGATGGGTGAATGAGGGAAGAACAGAGTAGCTGCCTCCATCCACCCTTGGGCTGAGTGCATGGCAATGAGCTTCCCCATCCACAGGGGAACGAAGATGGCAACAGAGCCCTGGCTTCTGTCTGCTCAGAGCCTCCCTCGAGACTGGGAGAGGGTTAGGGGCCTAAGGGAAATATTAGAGGCGAAGTTCTTCCGGTGAGCAGGGTGGAAAGGCTACCAGAAAGGGAACACCCGACTCCTCACCTTTCTCCCAACTGTCTCCTAAGCTCCAGCCACCCTACCTTCCAGGCCAACAGACTCCTGGCCCCCAGGAGACCCCTGTAGGTCTGCTGGCCTCTGGCTCCCAGCTTGGTCTTGACAGCTGCCTCCTCCATTTCCTCCCACATCCAGGCTGGGATGAGCAGCCGTGGTGTGGACTCCGCAGCCACTGGGGTCTTGGGGAACCTGGTTTGAGGAAAACTCAGAGGGAAATATCCCAGCCACCCCTGCATACCCAGGTATTGACCACCCCGGCTGGCAGGTGGAACCAGCTACCACCATTCTCCTTTTCTCAGATCACTCTGCTCTTCCCAGGTTATTCCCCCAGGTTTATGCTTCCTGAGCCATTTGCTGTCTGGTCACTCCTTGGGAGCTGCTAGAGTTTCCCCTCCTCTGAGAATTCCTGTACCCCAGCTGCTACCTCAGAACCTTCCATCAGAATGCTCCCCGTTTACATGCCTGTTCAGTCATTCTGCCGTGGCCTCGTGTACCATCTGGGCCGACAAAGGGGCTCCTGGGACTAGCTTTCAAGCCTCCCAGGGCTCTAGGTTGGTGCTATTGACTGCTAGGGCCATCCTGAATTTAGCAGGGACTGGGGAGGAGGGTTGCTGATTGGACAGACTTGAGAAAATATACACACAAGTGTAAAGAACCGAGGACAGGTGACTTTCCCCAGGATTACGTGCGTGCTTCAAAACGGGTGCTGGGAAAATCATCGCTTCACTTGAACGGTGAACTTGTGGGCAGGACAACTGAGGGGAAACTGGGGGTGGTGTGAGGGGACCTTCTGGTTCCTTTTAGACCACATCTCACAGATACAGATTTTCACTCCTTAGCATCCTGATAAGGCCCCCATCATGCCAGCTTACCGCTCTTAGGGATTCCCGGTGCCACACACTCTCCGCCACATGGCTCTGCTCTCCTGGCTCCGATGGCTGCTTCGGGATGGGTGCCTGGGTACAGACCTCTGCTTGCTCCCAATGTGCATCTTCCCTATTACTTTGGTAGAGAACCTTTGGCACCCAGATAAAGTAGAACCTCTCCCACCCTCCCTTGCAGATAAACGTGGCCAAGTAAGTTACTATGTTCTAACCGAAAAGATATAATTATGTGAACCTTCCGATAAGTCTTTTAAAGGGGAAGCGATGTGTCCTTTGCCCCCTCTGTGGTGCGGCCTGGAGTGTGAACGACACTGGCTGGGCTCCCCGCCGGGCCCGGACTGCCTCTGCCTCCTCACTTTCTTGACATGAGAGAGAGAAATGTCTGCCTCGTCCAAGTCACTATTTTTCAAGTCTCGGGTACCTGCAGGCAAACGTGGTCTTAACTGTTGAATTTCCTGACCCACAGGTGCCCAGAGGCCTGTGGGGCGGTCTGATGTGAGACGTTGCCATGGACTCTGCTTTTTCCTAGGCAAGATTGCTGACCCGGTGAGGTCCTCAGTCTCAGAGAGTTTGAGCGGGAACAGGGCTGGAGGTAGCAGGAAGTGTCAGGAGGTACCCGGAGAGAAGTCAGGAAGCCAGAGCCCTGGGAGCAGAAATCTCGAAGAGGGTAAGCACGAAGAGCCAGCTGGCAGGGGTAGGAACGTCAGGGGCTGAGCGGAGGAGAGCCCTGGCCTGAGGAGCAGCCTGTGCCCGATGAGACCCGCGTCAGCCTGCTCCCCGGAGCCACAGTGCATCCTGGGAGACATCCCATTTCCCAGGAGGTTCCTTGTTTTCCAGTGTGTTCTTCCAATGAATCTCTGGGGTCACTTGATTGTGTTATCTTTTGCCGCCTGAAAAACCTCATCTATTTATCTTACGAACTTCAACCAGACCACAGGCATCACCTGATGAGAACGAGACCCTTTGGCAGGGCAACGGCTGGTCAGTGGATTCAGGTCTGTTTCAGAAATGACCGCCAAACAGAAGTGCTATGTCCTCTCTGTCCAGCCTTGTCCCTCCTGAGCAGTAGCAATACATCTCCAGCCAAGGAGGTCATAGCACACTGCACAGTCACCACCACTGAGCTGAGCTGCCAGGGGTGGGAATGGAGTGGCAGGAGGAACAAGAGCTGTGGACACACAGGGTCAGCATGTCATTCAGATTCCCCCCTTTACACGGCTGTGTGGGCCTGAGCAGACAGTTAACTCTCCTGACCCTTTCCCTTCTTCAGTGCAAAAATGGGCAGGATAACAGCGCTGCCTGGGTCTGTTGGAGAATGGAAATAGAGGAACAGCCCAGCACCTGGCACATGGGGAAAGAAACTCAAGAAAATTTCAGTTTCTTTCCTTTCTGCTTAGACAACCAGGGGCTTGGGAAGGAAGACGTGGAGCTGGTGGCGGGCGCCGGGAGGACTGGTCACGCGGCCACGCAGCCCCGGGTGGAGACCCATCTTTCCCTGCAGCTCTCGGAACAGCGACGGGCGCCCCCGGGCACTCGCGCCAGCTGGTTCTGAAAGGCCATCATCTGGATTCACTTCCACATCTTTTAAAATAGATGTGTATGATTTATAAACTTTTGCCAAGCAGTTTTACATACATAAGAGGCTCTGCATTCTATTACAGGTTTCTTAAATACGGCTGTAAACTCACATTAGGATACGAGGCTGTGATGGCAAATGCAGCCCTTGCATAAAACCCTGGTTCTCCAAACACTGGAATAGTTGCTTAATGAAAAGAGGTTTTACAAGCTCTCCGGACTCCCAGCTCATCTTTATTCTCATCGTTAATTTAGGGGAGAGGAGAAAAAAGTTAAATGCCTCTCTCACACACAAAAACCTCTTCATTTTTTCAGTGAAAACTCTGGTGTGGCCTGGCCCACGGCGATGAGCGCGGGCGCACACACGCATGCCTGAAGCAGGCTGATGAGAGAAATCTGGAATGCCTTGGCGTTTTTTTCCTTTTCAATTACAGCTCAATAAAAATGTCCTCATAAAAGTTCTAGGTAAGCAATCGCTTTGCCAGCAGGACGGGGCTACCCACATCCCGGGAGGCCTGCCTGGTGTGATGGGGGTGGGGGAGGAAGGGCAGGAAGCCAGAGTGGGCTCCTTCGCCACCCCCTCCACCCCCAACACAACACACATGCTGGGTTCTTCCGAGGGACTGGCAATAGGCCGTACCTGAGGTAGGGGGCAGCATCCTTTTTCCTGAAGCCCCCCTAAGGCTGCCGACCAAGAGGCCAGCAGGGGCGAAGCCTCTATAGCAGGCAGAATATTTTGAAAATACTAAATGGCTGTGCTTTTCATTCCTTTCCCCCATAAGCAAGTTCCTCAGAAGTAGGGTTACCAGATAAAATGTGGGGCACCAGTTAAAATTGAATTTCAGCTAAGAAACAAGTAATTTTTAAGTATACTTGATTGATTACGCTATCACCGTTGTTCCATTACTTTCTCCCCTTTCTCCCCTCTACCCTGCACCCTCCCTTCTCTCCAACGTTCCCCAACCTAGTTCACGTCCATGGGTCGTACATATAAGTTCTCTGGTTTCTCCATTTCCCACACTATTCTTAACCTCCCCCTGTCTGTTTTGAACCTACCATTTATGCTCCTTATTCCCTGTACCTTTTCCCCCCATTCTTCCCCCTCCCCCTCCCTGCTGATAACCCTCCATGTGATCTCCATTTCTGTGATTCTGTTCCTGTTCTAGTTGTTCGCTTAGTTTCTTTTTGTTTTTGTTTTAGAAACAAATATTTTTTTAGTATAGATATGTTCCAAATATCTAAGAGGACGTACTTACACTAAAAATGGATTTGTAATTCAGTCAGCCCTACCTGGAAGTCGATTTTCCGTTACAGCCACAGAAATGGGAAAAAGAGGCCAAGTCCAGAGGCCCAGAGTATGCTCTGGTGATAAAGGGGAAAAGAGCGAGTGGTTGAAGGAGAAAAGAAGGGGACAGAGGAGGGGACAGCTGGCAGGGGGGCCTCTGGGTGGTGGCCTTCGTTCTCTAAGTCCAGAGTCAAAGATGACGTCCCAGGGACAAACTGAAAAGCGTGTGTGTGCGCACACACGTGTGTAGGGGGGACAGGGGCTTTGCTCTTTACCCATTTAGACCCCTGGAAGGAGGTCATTTCATTCAACATGAGCAGCAGCCAGGCTTAAGGGGCCCCGCAGCATTAAGGCCCCCTCCCCAACTTGGCTTCTGCAATAAACCTTGATGTGCTTCCATAAGCCATTTTGGGCAAGAGATGAGAATTCTGAGAGCTTGAGCTTTTAACTGGGAAGAGACTTGGATATTTTTATTTATCACATTTAAGTGTCCTCAATTTCAAGCAGAGCCAGGAGGGGTGCATGGGGAAGGCTAGAAGAACTAAATAAAAACACGCTTTTTTTGTACCTCCTAGTGACAAGAATAGCAGCAACACCAGGGCAGTGGCATAGTCTGTCTTGTTTCTTCTCCCTCCGTTTCTGCCGTACTGCCTAGCACCTACAGGTGCTGTACCGGGATGGGCTGAGTGTGCCTTTTCCATCCATTCCGAGCCAGACTGACTGCAACCCTAGTGTCCTGACCTCTCTCCCTGCGACTAACCCCAGCGACAGTCCCGGGCCATGTGCACACGCACCAGAGTGGTAAGTGCTTAATAGCACGTAAGTTTCTCTCCTAACTCAATCCATCCATACCTCGTGTGGGGGAAAAGTTACATCTATTTTTGTTCACCATGTCCGTTCCCCAGGTAGCAGTCAGAATGTTCTTCTTAAAGTGCAAATCAGGGCGTGGAACTATCCTCCTTAGAAAAAATCCAAGCTCCTCCTGTGGCCACCAGGCCTCATGGGATCTACACCCTTGTCTGCTAACATTCTCTCCCTCCCTCTATTTCAACCACACAAGCCTTTGAATGCTTTGGGGTGCAGACTAGGTTATTGCAACAGAGACTCCAAAATCCAGTGGCTTAAACAGACAGCTGTTTATTTCTCTCTCACATCATTGTACAGAGATAGGTGGACAGTCCAGTCCGGTGAGGTGACTCAGCTCTATGAGGCCATGCAGGGAGGGACCCAGGTTCCTTCCACCTCGTCGCTCTGCCACTCCTGAGAGGGCTTTCCTCATCTTACAGGTTGAAGCTGGGTCACTGCCACATCTGTGTCCCCTGGCTTTCCACTGTCTCTGCTTCCTGGGTCTCAGCCTCCCTTGGTGGTCCCCTTAACCGTGCTCACACTCTGTACGTAGTCCTTTTGTTAACATCTGTTCATTTAAAACATCCCTGGTAAGTTCTGTCACATGTTAGACCCTGACTGATCAGTCCAGAGGTCCAGCTCAGCCCCACCAATGTATTATTATTATTATTATTTTTCCCTTCCCGACAATGTCCCTTAAATGTAATTGGGATTGGCTCAAAGTCCCTGTCTTGGCTGAACACACATGGGTTGGCTAATGCCTATTTTGAGGTGTGAGTAAAAGGCCCACTTCAGTTTGGGGCAGTTTGGGGTAGTATCACTTTCTGTACAGGGTTTGTTGAGTGCCTACTGGGTTCACGGCTAACAGCACATTACCACCTGGCACGCCCATCTAGCCTTCTTCCTGCAGTGCCAAAGCGGTCCCTCTCTGAGTGTCTTTACTGGGACTCCTGGCCCTTTTGGCAGCCTCTGCGCACTCCACATCACTGCCTTCACGCTGGGCTGCCAGTGTGTGCCTAGAGGTCTGCTTCCCCACTGCACAGCGAGGACACCAAGGCAGGCCCTGTTTTCCTGCCTCCCTGTCCAGCCGTCTGTGTCTAGAACAGGGCCTGGGCGCAGAGTAGGGCCTCGCCTCAGCAAATGTCTGCTGAGTCCACAGGGAGATTTCAGGTCCCAACCCAGCGGTCTGTTAATTTAAC
Organism: Micronycteris hirsuta; assembly: GCA_004026765.1. Lineage (NCBI taxonomy): Eukaryota > Metazoa > Chordata > Mammalia > Chiroptera > Phyllostomidae > Micronycteris > Micronycteris hirsuta. The sequence continues at coordinate 58,675 of PVJI01001900.1, forward strand.
CCTCTTTAGGGATTTCTTCATCCATCCAGTGGGAGCTAAAACAATTAACCAGAGTTGAGGGAGAGGGAGAAAAAGAACAGCGATGGTTAGTATGCATGGCTGCTTACCGGAAGCCAAGAGCTTACGTGCACGTCTTACTTAATCCTCCCGAAACCCTACAGGTAGATGCTGTTACTGCTCCTGATGCACAGGTGAGAGGACAGGCTCGAAGAAGTTAAGAAACTTGTGCCAACTTGGGGCTAAGTGGAGGGGCAGGATTTGCACCCAAGTCCTTATATTTTCAAAGCACCCGCCCTTCACTCTTCTGCTCTCCTGCCTCCCACACACACAACTAATCACCCTGTCAGGCCTCATCAATGTCACTTTGATACATTAACAAGCCACAAAGAGGAAATAGATATCTATCTGTAAAATAAATAAGTCCTGGCAGGAAGACAGAGATGCTGCTAATAGAGACACAATTTACCCATTTGCTGAGGTCACTGACAGACTGGACTCAAACGGCACTCAGTCTCCTGGGAAAGAGGGGCTCGAGGGGACCCCAGCCCACAGCCCATGCCCTGGGTCCTGCCGGCTTCAGAGCCCCCAGCAGGAGGCTGGCAGCAGGTGCTCCCAGTATTTTGACAGCCAGGATGTTGCACAGAGGTATCGATTTCAGAGAAACATCCTTGGCCCTTGGACCTTCCCTTCAAACACAAGGACCTCAGGTGCTAGGCTATCAGAGTCAAGAGTGACAATTCCACAGCAGGCATAGCCTGGCCAGCTGCCAGCAAAGCCGCCAGGCGCCCATAAAGCAGGGTTTAAGAACTGCGGACAGCCCCGACGCAGGAAGAGGGAAGGTCTGTGGTCATCCAGTGGGAAGGAGGTAGGCCAGGCCCGGGCAGTAAGACAAATGGAAGCCCCCTTCCCAAGTTCCCGTCTCCCCATTGACTTGCCCCATTTCCAGTGACCTAGGCCTGAGCTGTCTGAGTGGGACCAGCAGCCCTATGGGGCTACTGAGCAATTGAAATGTGGCTGGTCCAAGTCCAGACGTGCCATAAGTGTGAAATACAGATTTCAAAGACTTGGTATGGAAAAAAGAATGCCAAATCTCTCAATAACTTTTCATATTGATTACATGTTGAAATGGTAATATTTGCGGTATACTCAGTTAAGTAAAATACATTTTCAAATTTAATTTCACCTTTCTTTTTTTTTTTTTGTCAAAAAGCTGAATCTTTATCCTTTTTTTTAACCCTCAGCTGAGGATATGTTTATTGATTTTAGAGTGAGAGAAAGGGAAGAAGACAGAGAGAGAAAGAGAAACATTGATGTGAGAGAGGAACACTGATTGGTGACCAGACATGCTCCAAGCAGGGAATCGAACCTGCAACCTAGGTATGTGCCCTGACGGAGATTTGAACCCACAACATTTTGCTGTACTGGACAATGCTCCAACTAACTGAATCACCCAGCCAGGGCTTTTTCACTCTTTAGTGTAACTACTAGGAAAATTATAATTGCACACATGGCTTGTAATTATATTTCTACTGGACAGAGCTTATCTGAAACCTTGAAAATATAATGTGACAATTCAAAGTGAACAAATGTAAATGTTATTTTTATCAAAATGTAAATTAAATGAAAACAATAAAAAATTAAAATTATTTCCATGTATATTTTCAAAAGAGTTCTTTTTCTAAAACATTCACAGTTCTCATTAAAATAAAAGGGACTATGTAATTATCAAATATCAGTTTTAAATAAAAATAATATTAGTGAATCTGAAAATATTAACTCACTTCTTTGAAAGTTTTGTTAAATTTTATAAACCACTGTTATGAAAAAATTATTGACAATTCTAATAGTCAATGTAAAGAATTAGTATTATCCTTCACACATATGATCTCTATATATAGATATATGTACTTGTATGTATATAGATACACTGTGTATAATGTATATTATATAGACACACAGTGGTACCTCGGTACTCAACAGCTTCAGAACTCGTAAAACCTGGTACTCATCACATTTTAGTGAGAAAAAAATGCTTCAGCACTTGGCGCTTGCTCGCCACTTGTTGCATTTGCCAAAACTTCTAGGAGTCACGACGCCACTTGGTGAGAGAAAATGTTTCATCGTTGCTTGCTCGTCACTCATCGGAATGAATTGACAACGAGGACCGAGGTACCACTGTCTATACTTTTAAGAGTACTTCACATTGTTTAATACACAAAATGTTCCTCAGCTGTTGTGCAACTGTTGCAATTAATTCCAACTCACCCTCAGAACCCCGAAGCGGAGCACTGGCCCAGCGAGGCTCAGCACCACGCTCCAGGGTTTCCTACTGTCTGAGCTGATAAACTCAACAAGGTGTCTTTTCTCTCATCTCCACAGCTCCAGTCCTCCCCGTGCTCCCAGGTTTAGAGCGACATGGCCCACCGACTCTCATGGAATTCAGACTCAGCTATCTTTTGTTTGAGGACACGGGACAAGAGAAGGGGAAACGCATTCTCTGTGGCCTAAGTGGTGTTAGTCACTGAAGTGGCAGAGCTGTGAGTTGCACGGTGCCAGTGCGGAAAGCAGATCCCAAGTGAACGGGCACCCGTGTATCCTTTTTCTTTTAAAATTTCCATACAGCAAAGGTCACTCTTCTTGGTTTTACTGACCAATGTGCAACCACCACGGTGGCCGAGATACGGAACGGTTCCCCCAGTTCCCAAAATTCTCACCAGGTTTGGTATCTCTGGGTTTTGTTTTGGCCGTTCTAATAGGTGCACGGCAGTATCTCAGTGTTTGTGTGCTTCTGGTACGTGGGGGCCTCCAAAAAGAAACTCAGGGCAGGGCCTCCTTTTCCAGGCTCTGTGGATGATATTGTCTAGGACAGTCAAAAAATTCCCCTCTTGGATTCGTGACTTATCTAAGAAAATGCCTTGGAAGGTCTCTTAAAAATTTTAATTCCCCCATGACAGTTGACACACAATATTATATTAGTTTCAGGTGCACAACGTAGTGATTGGACGTTTACGTACCTTGGGAAGTGACCGCCCTGGTAGAGGCAGCGCCCCTCTGAGGCCGAGTGTAGTTACTGCCGTGCTGTTCTCTGGGCTCCCGGTGCTGTCCTTCACATCCCTGCGACTGTTGTTACAACCGGCAATGTGTTCACCTCAATCCCTTCTCCTTTTTCTCCTATTTCCCCTCCGCCTACCATCTGTGAACTATCAAAATGTTCTCTGTATAAATTTGTTTCCGTTTTGCTTCTTTGTTTTTTTAGATTCCACACATAAGTGAAATCATATGTTATTTGTCTTTCTCTGTCTAACTTAGGTTACTTAGCACAGCACTCTCTAGGTTCCCTCTATATTGCCACACATGGCAAGATTTCATTCATTTTTATGGCTGAGTAATATTCCATTGTTTATGTATATTCGCCACATCTTCTTTATCCATTTGTCTTTTGATGGACACATAGGTTACTTCCACATCTTGCCAATTGTAAATAATGCTGAAATAAACATAGGGGTGCGTATGTCTTTTCAAATTAGTGTTTTGGGTTTCTTCAGATAAATACACAGAAGTGGAATTGCTCAGTCATATGGTAGTTCTATTTTTAATTTCTTGAGGAAACCCCATACTGTTTTCCACAGTGACCGCACCGATTTTCAATCCCACAGCAGTGCACAAGGGTTCCCCTTTCTCCACGCCCTCACCAGCGCTTGTTGTTTGTTGATTTATTGATGACAGCCATTCTGACCGGTGGGAGGTGATACCTCATTGTAGTTTTAAGTTGCATTTCCCTGATGGTTAGTGACGTTGAGCATCTTTTCATACTTCTATTGGCCATCTATATGTCATCTTTGGAGAAATGCTTATTGAGGTCCTCTACCCATTTTTAAAATGGAATTATTTATTTTTTGGTGTAAAATTGTGTGAGTTCCTTACATATTTTGAATATTAACCCCTTACCAGATGTATCATTGGTGACGATCTTCTCCAGCTCAGTGGGTTGTGTTTGTTTGGTCGATGGTTTCCTTTGCTGTGCAAAAACTCTCGTTTGATGAGGTCCTCGGTGGGCTTTTTTGGACACAAAAGGGAGGCCCCTGGACTTAGCCTGCTCGGGAGGCAGACACTAAGAGGAGGCTGACTTGCTCCAAATACTCCTCAGGGAAGAGCCTCTCAGCTGAGGGACAGCTCCAGGGAAGAGAGAGAGAGGCCAACGACGCTGATAAAGGACAGCTGTGACGATTTTCCAGGCAGAGAGGAGCTTTGGGAACGTGGCAGGTCCAGAGACAGAAGCCTCTGGAGGAAGATATTCCCCAGGCAGGGGGTCCAGCCAACGATTTTCTAATAGGGAGGTTAGACATTGAATTAGGAGTTGTCTCCTGCTCTGTGCTGTGACATTGAAAAACAGAAGAAAAAACAGAAGAGGGTGGTGTCAAGCTTGGGGAGAGGTTGAAGGAGTGAGGGGCCAGAGGGTTTCCTCGAGGGTGAAGCGGCATAAGGGCTACAGCAGAGCAGCCTCAGGAGAGAGGAGAGCCATGCAGCCTAGATCTCTCCCACAGAGCGGTCCTTCGAGGTGGTGCAGAGGGCTTCCCGCAGAGCAGGGGCCTCAGTCTGTTTGCTTTGCTTTGGTTTTTTTTAATAGGAAAGAAAAGAGAGACCTCTAGGGGTGAAGCAGACTTACAGCGATCAGACTGCACACGTCTGCCCCAGAGATGGATGTGGTCTCGGCCCTGGGGGTTCCGTCTGAGAGGACAGCTGCTCTCCTGGGCGCCAGCTGGACTCAGCAGCCGCATGATCTCAGGTGTCCACAGAGCCCTGGAAACCCCTGGGTCTTTTGGACTCAGAAAAGTCATGTATTAGTCAAATCTCACTCATTAGTTTCCCATTGCGGCTCTGACAAATTAAACTCAGTGGCTGAAAACAACACATTTATTATCTTACAGTCCTGTAGGTCGGAAGTCCGATATGGGTCTCACTGGGAGAAAATCAAGATGCTGACAGGACCGCATTCCTTCGGTGGGTTCTAGGGGGGAGTCTGTTTACTTCCCCTTTCCAGCTGTGAGGGGCTCACGGCCCTTCCTCCATCTTCAAAGGCAGCCAGCAGGGACTTGGGTCCTTCTCACGTTGCATGGCTCCACCTCCTCTTCTGTCTGTCTCTTCCGGGAACCTTTGTGATTACATTGGGCCCACCTGGGTGATCCACGCTACTCTCCCTGTTTTAAGGTCAGATGATTAGCAACCTTAATTCCATCTGCAACCTCAATTCCCCTGTGCCTCGGGACCTGCACTCCCAGGCCCCAGGATTAGCATGTGGACATCTTTGGGCACGTGTATTTTCTGCCACATTTTGCCACTGGGCCTAAGTGGGATTCTGACCCAGAGAAGCTGAGGCGAAGAGCAGTGTCCAGCTGTACCTGAAAATGGAAAGAGCAGAGGGAGATTCTGGGGAAAGGGAGTTTGCTAATAAAAATAACGTGAGTGAGAGAGGCGGCGGTGGGAGGGGGAACCTGTGTCAAACACTGCTATAGGTAAGTTCTTAACCAGCTACGGTGGAAATGAAGCTGTTTCTGCAGATCGTCCTTCCCCTGCACTGGTGCAGCTCGCTGGTGCACAGAGTCCCGGCGGACTGTCCTTGGAGTCTGGAATAGTTGGCGACATCCCTGAGCACAGCCTGTGGTTACCTGGTTCGCTCGCACCGCAGCAGAATGGTGTGTATGCTGTGTCCACACACAACAGCTCTTGGGATCCACCCATGGCCTGCGTTCTGCCCTTAGGGGGACGCAGGGAACGCGACTGTCTCAGCCACAGGTGAACCCTTTGGCCGCTAGAAAACAGATCAGGTGTCTCATGTTGCCACCACCACTCTTTTCTGATAAAGTCTTCCAGGGCTCCCCACAGCTCCTCATAATTAATGACATGGTTTTCCACCCTTCCCCACCTTTGCCAGCCTCTTGGGGGTGTGCTTCTAATGTGTGAAAGATCAAGGGATGGAGGATGTGGAGACAGCATCACCAGTCTTCTGGTCAACCACATTTAGGGTCTCCTCTAACAGAGGGGATGGTCTACCAACCCACATACTTCTTTTGTTGGCTTCATTTCCTTGAATATCCTCCTAGACAGTGCAATGAAATACTGTTTCCCTTTCTTATCAATCATCTGTCTATCTCACATGTCTTCAGAGGTCTGATTTTTGCCCCGTGCTGAGTCTCCATCAGAGGCCCCTCTTGCCTCCTCAGCCCTGGAGTTGGGCTGGGGTGGGTCTCCTAGCGCGATGGGAATCTGCCTTTGGGCCTCGTCGGCTCCGGCAGCTCTGACTCCTTTAGTTCTTGGGGTAATTGCAGAAGGGTCTCGGACCTGCTGCTCTGACTCCAGCATCGACAGCAGGGACAGGTGGGCCCTGACATTTTGACCTCCGAGTACAATCAGATCCGGAGTCTCTGCCCTGTGAATATTTTTTGTGCCAAGAAATCCATAAAAGCTAAGTCTCTGAGCAGTTTCACAATGAAAAATACTAGAAATAACCACTCTGAATAAATCTGGCTGGGGATAAACAAGCAAACTGTGAGGAAGATCTTCGGTTTGCAGAATACAGAGTTGCAGAGAACACTATAACGACCCGACTCAAGAAGATCCTGTTAAGTGAAGGATGTGGGGAGACTGGTGACCCCTGTCAGCTCCCCTCAATCCCAAACACATTAGTGTATGCCACAGAGGGGGCGACAAGGATGGGGACAGGTAGAAAACCCCATCATTCATTATAAGGAACTGTAAAAACCTCTGGAAAGATTTTACTAGAAATTAGAGAAGCCCGTACAGGTCTATAGCACTCAGCGCTGAAAAGAAGGGCCACAGTGGTGGGGCTTGGTGGGGGGTCCCGGAGCCAAAGAGGTGGGAGGTGGAGCGCAGGAGCTGCTGAGAACAGAGAAGCCTGGGAACGACTGTTGAGTTGGAAATATTTTTGGCATCCTAATACCACCTAGCATTTTTAAATTTTAGCACGTGCCAGGCACTAAGTACTTTCCGTGCTTTATGTCATTTAACCCTAACAACATAAAAGCACAAGAAGATGGCATTATGATTATTTTCCCCTCTGAAGCCCAGAAGGGTCGGGTGCTTGCCAGAGGTCTCACAGGAAGCAACACTGAGAATGGACCAAGTTTACAGACTTTCTTGGGGGCATTTCATGGATTGTCTCACGTGATGCGGCGTCTATTGCATCCACCCCCCAGCAATAGCTCCACAAACGCCCAGAAAAGAGTGGAATGGAGAGTTCTTCTCCAGGCTAAGCGCCCTGACCCTCCCATAAGCTCTGGGCCAGCACGTAAACCTTCCCTGCTCCAATACTCCAGGACAGAGATACCGGCAGGGCCCCACAGACACCTAGCCTCGTCCATCCCAAGAAAACAATGCTGGAAAATCCCTCTGCCTGTGTCCCATTCACCTACCGTCCCCACCCCTGCAGCCACATGTGCTGCCTCTGTGGCCAAGCCAGGGACAAGTGTGTGTGCTCTAGGTACAGGACTCCCAAAGTCAAGGGTTTCAGGTCACACTGGTGAAGCAGATGCCTCGGGTTTCTTCTCAGACTGGGCAGCACACGAGGTCAGCGTCAGCAGATCTGACCCTAAAAATAGGCTCTGGGATGCCAGTCTGGGTGGCTGGGTGTGCGGCGCCACACGCCCCGCGGACAAGCACCTCCTGACCCAGCGTGGCCCCAGCGCACACAGGTAAGGCCCTGGGGTGGCGAGGCTGGCATCTCACGGGTCCAGCCAAATGTCCTTCGGGGGCCTGGGTGTAGGGGTTAGAAGCCCCCTTCCCACCCTATTTCTGGAGAGACAGAGAACAGCTGACATCCTTTTAGTGTGAACGGCTTCTTGTTATCCGTTTTTCTCTAGAGACTCCAAGGAATTTTCTCCACTTGCCTCCGTCCAAATCCAAGCTTCAGTTCAATGCCTGTTTCTAAAGGGTAATGGGGAGGGTTAGAGCTCAGCCGAGGCATTGGACGTGCTGTATCACATTCCAGCAAGGTCTGCACTTGTCCATTTAGCCCGTTGAGGGGGAAAAATCTCAGCAGGAGGGGTGGGTAGAGGCACCAGAGTGACTCACATCATGTGTAGGGCAACACAAACCACAGGTAAGTACCCAAACCCCACGGATGAGAATTCTCCCTGAGCATCATTTGGACAGAAGGGCTATATGTTTTTGAAATCCTCACCTGAGAATATATTTTATTGAGAGGAAGGGAAATGGGATGGGGTTGGGGCAGGGAGAAAGAGAGAGAGAGAGAGAGAGGGGGAGAGAAACAGTGACTTGAGAACATCAATCTGTTGCCTTCTGTTCACATCCCAGCCAGGGGTCCAACCCACAACCCTAGGTATGTGCCCTGACCAGGGATCAGTATTTTGAAGCTTTTCCCATTCCCGTTTGGGAGGATGGGGCTGAGGATGATACCTTGGTAAATATGGGGAGATGAGTCACAGAGGAACATCGCCACTGGACCAAGATAGCAGCGTGTGTGGGTAGCAAGGTGGGAGGGCGTCCTGTGTCTCAGACCAGGGTCTTCCATTCGACCTGGGTGCCCTTGTCCTATGGCCCCAGAGGCGCCCCATGGGCCTGGAACACAAGAGCTGCTGGGAGTGGGAGGCTCTCACTGTTCCGGAAAGCTGGAAACATGCCGAGGGAAAAACTCGAAGTAAGAAGGGAGGGGGCATGAGGAGTGTGTGGAGAGAGGCCTCCTCCCTTCAGGCCCTAGCACCCAGGGATCCCTGGTGCTCAGAGCTTATTCTGTTGCCCTGACTCTTCCCTGGGGGCCCCTCCTTGTTCTCTTCATGAAAAATCGTTTTGGTCCCACCAAATGACATTTATAAACAACACTTGAAGGGCTGCGAAGTCCTGTCCAAGGAAAAAGCCTTGGGCAAGGGGATGAGAGGTGGGATGTGGGATGGGGAGTTAGGGGGAGGTCAGTGGGCCCTGAAGCCTCTTTGGGGACCGGGACCTGGAAACAGCCACTCCAGGGCCTGGTGCCAGAGGTCATAGCTCTGTTTGTCCTCTTCAGCCTGACCCCAGAGCAGATGGTGATTGAATTTTCATTTCTGGTGACCACTGATGGTTCCAGGCCTACCAATTCCACAGTCGTTAATATCTGCCTGGCACCCCCGGCAGATACTAACAGCTGGAGGGAGCCCTTCCCCCTCTTCCCAAAGCCTTCCTGCACTTCACACAGTAGCAACTGAGCCCCGTCACCTGTGAACGTTCAGCCTTATTTACACCCCACCTGGTTTGCCACAACTACCCCCGGACACCGTCACCCCAGTCCAACTGCCCTACTCACTCTTCCCTACTCTTGGCTCAGAACTTAGCTTCCAACAGTTTTGAGTTCTCCACCACCCTCCCCCCTGCCTCCTTGCTTCCCCTTCACGAAACAGTCTCTGAGCCCATGCCAGTGTGCCAAGAACTTACATGGTCTCATTTAATCCAACAACCAGGGAGGTGGCCATTATCCCCACCGGCAGATGAGGAAGCTACCGTAAAGCCGATGTACATGAGACTCAGGCCAATGAGGGTCCTTTCCTGGACTTCACACTACTCTGTGCTTCACGCTGGGGAAGGACACATACTTGAGAGGCCCAGATCTGCTCTCAGGAGCACATACTTGGTGACCAAGAATGGAGCGACCTGTCTACTGACGTGGGCTGGGGTACTTGGCTGCTTGGGTTGAACCCCAGACTCACCACTTACCAACAACCTTTCTGACCCTCATTTTTTTCATCTGTAAAGCGAGGGCAGCTATTCCCTGTCTAGGAGATTTTGAGAGTAGATAATCGCTGAACATATGATAAAAGTAACCAACCATATGATCATTTCTCAGAGTCTTGCCGGGCCCTTGATTTTTCAGTGAACTTTTGTGGCAGTTTTGAGAGGTGGGCACTTGGCCCCCCGCCTTCCCAAGGCCCGGAGCCTCCACTGCATAGCATCAGGAGACAGGCCTAGTGGGGAGTAGCGGCCTGGATGGGAAACGGAGGGGTGGGGACCCGTGGGGAGGGCCACACTGCCATACTCTCCTTCATCTTTCCCTGCACAAAAAGGCCTTCTGTTCTGAGGGGAGGCACAGTGGGAAATGGTGCTTGAAAGACCTGAACTAAAAGGCCATCTATTCCCGAATTCACGAGCTGCGAGACTGCCAGCAGTGTTCCCACACGTCTTCAGAGGAAGCCAAGGCTCAGCTGCTCAGGAGTCAGGAACCGCAACTGGCCTGATCAGACGTCAGAGCCTCTCGGCCCCCGTGCCAGAGCCTCCTCTCCCCCCAGGGCCGGCCGCAGAGGTGAAGTCCATCCCGGCTGGTCGGCCCCTCGTCTGAGAAAAAAGCCGAGTGTGGGCCTCCAACAGTTTCCCGGAGGCCCAACCCTGCCAAACCAAGATTGGGGAAATCAATTAGGAGTTCATAAATTACCACCCTGAAGCACTTTGAAACCATTTGAAGAGTTAATCAAACAAGTTAATGACATCAACACCATCGTAGAAGGAATATTAAATTACCTCTTTAAATGAAGGCTTTTGTTTTTTTAATAAAAGAAGTTTATATTAATTCACATAATTGCCTCCTGTTAACATTCCTGCCAGAATAAAAAAAGAAATCTGTTGAACTTGGATTATGTCTGATACATTAAGAATTAAATTATAGGCAACAAAAAAAATTCCTGGGTTTTCATGTCCAAGTTTTAATTTTTAAAAGATCCACAACTTTTATTTCCTGGTTGGGATCATTTTTGTGGATTTAAGATGTGAAAGACAAGCACTGACTTGTAGAAAATTAAAAATATGTATATTTTTATATGTACCCTGCTGCCAAATTCCATCCCTCCACATACCCCGGCAGCAGGTATTACTCTCCTAACAGAGTCATTTACTCACCCACAGGAACAGTTCTAGTCCCCCCTCCTTCCAGGCCCCTTCCAAGCCCACCTCGGGTGGTGTCATGGAAGAAATGTGGTGTGCATGCGTTTAAACACAAACGCTCCCCACGATCCCAATGCATTAGGAGCGTAAATATGCAATGTACATATATGCACAGATACAGAACAGGAGAATTTTTTAAAGGATTAGATTGTAAACCACTCTATTAGACCAAAAACTTCTGGAAGGCAGAGACCTCTCTGGGTTAGTGCATCTCCGGCTCTTAACAGGATGTGTGAGTGAAATTTGGGGGTGGGCCTAACATCTGAGGTGAAGCCAAAGCGGAAGCAAGGCCTCTTCCCAACCGCACTTGTGACCCACCAGAGCACCCCGATGCTGGTTGACTCAGAATGAACCCAGACCAGGCTAAGGCAAGTCAAGGACACTGCCCATGACACCACAGGGGACAGGAGGGGCACTGTCTTCTTCATCTGACATCTGTCTCCAATCAAAAGGAAAGAAAGTTGCCCTCGGACACAGATTTACCCTGAAGCTTCAGAACCGCACAGTGTACTGGCTCCTTCCAAGTCCCTGCCGCTATTTTGTGTTCTTGCTCTTGAAGATAGTGTAGAAGCTTCAGGGCCCACAAAACTCGATTCCCCTCTGGTTTCCTGAAAAGCACTGAGGGACAAGAACGAGCTTCTGATATGACCTCGGCCTGGTTGCTGCCACCAAAGACCTCAAGGAGGACACATCCCTGCCTTCAGGGAGCTCACACTCACTGGGAGAGTACTGAGTGCCACTCAAGATGCTAGGACCACCTGTCAGGCCTTGTCCTCAAGACCACCTTCCTGTGCCTCGGCCCAGAGGTTTAGGGTGAGTACCTACTGTGCCCAGAAGAATTCTAAAATAGAACTTCCACAGGTTTCCCCCCTCCATATACTCAAATAATACCTGCTCATCACAGAAATTTTAGAAAAGATGTTTCTTTAAAAAGAAGAAGAAAAAGTCACATATAATTTCATCACCCTAAAATAAGTATATAGCTAGTGTTACTATTTTGGTGAAATAGTTTTTTCAGAGCAGAATCACACTGTACAAGCTGCTCCGTAAGTTTCTGGTTTCTTCTCTCCACTGGTGCAGGCTCCTTCCCTTTGATTCTCAAAACCATGTTGACAAACATGGCCATCTGTCATATTTAACAGTGTCACCCCAGGTTGGTGACGCAGAGAACTGATGTAACTGTGGGGCACTGCAAAGTTGGTGGGAATCCCTGTGCTTAGTCCTGCGGCTGCGCCCCTCTGACACACCTCACCTGGCTGTCTCTGGCCGCAAGCCCTCCCTCCTCCACCCTGCAGCAGGGCCCCTGACACCGCTCTGGGAACGTTCTAGAGAGCGCAGAACTCCCCTTGCTTTCTTGTACGGAACAGCATAGCTCCCTGTGTTCCACTCCACCATTTTCCGGGCCATGCTTCAGGACTTTCCTTGTTCTCATCAGAAGTGTACTCAGATGAGCCCTGGCTGGTATGAGTCAGTTGGTTGGAGCATCGTCCGGTAAACCTGAACGGTCGAGGGTTTGATTCCCTGATCAGCACACAAGCCTAGGCTATGGGTTTGTGTGTGCACAAGAGGCAACTGATTGATGTTTCTCTCCCTCGCTCTCTCCCTCCCTTCCCCTCTCTCTAAAATCAATAAGCATATCCTTGGGTGAGGATAAAAAAATTTTTTTTAAGTATATTCAAATGATGTTTTTTTATTAAGCAGGAGGCCCGATCTCTGGCTCACGTTTCTGGGCGTGGCCACCCGGCCAGTCTCTGCAGGCTCAAGGGGTCCCCTTACAGATTTAACTGTCCCGCTGAAATGAACAATTCATCCACCCGGCTCCTCCCATCTCCCACCTTACAAAGCAAAAGGCTCAGGCTGGGTTTTTTGTTTGTCTGTTTTAAAAAACATCTTTATCCCTCTTGTAGCTCCATTTTATCAAAAAGGAAGCGAAGCTCGGGAGGGATGATACATGTAGACCTGAGTCCGCAGCAATGGCCAGAGCTGTGAGAACAGAGAAGGGCCACCAGACTGTGAATGGAGGGAGAGAGGGACAAAGAGGTGGAAGAACCCCAAGGAAGTGCCAGGTCCCAGGAACAAGAGAGAGAGCGTAGAAATCACAAATCAGAGGTCATAAGCAGCTTCCTGCCCAGACTGTTCTGTTTGGCTAACGCAATTAAAAGAATAAAGACATGGTTTTTCATTATAAACTATAATTATTTATTAAAAGAATCCCAAAATAGGAAACAGGAAAAAAATCTCCCTGACATTTGCCCACAGTACTGACATTTTTATTTATTTATTTTTGACATGGAGTCAAATCATGGTGTCAAAGTTACAGTGGGGTTTTTTATATATATATATATTTTTTAAGATTTTATTTATTTATTTTTAGAGGGAGGAGAAGGGAGGGAGAAAGAGAGGGAGAAACAGCAATGTATGGTTGCCTCTCACATGGCCCTCACTGGGGACCTGGCCTGTAACCCAGGTATGTGCCCTGACCGGGAATCGAACTGGAACCGTCTGGTTCCCGGCCCACGCTCAATCCACTGAGCTACACCAGCCAGGGCGGGTTTTTTAATATTTTTGTTCAAGTACAGTTGTCTCCATTTTTCTCCCCACCACTCCCCCGAACCCCACCCATACCCCCCTCCCTCCCCTTTGGCTTTGTCCATGTGTCCTTTATACATGTTCCTTGACAATCCTTCCCCCCATTAGCTCCTCCCACCTCCCCTCTGGTCATTCAGTTTGTTCTTTATTTCAATGTCTCTGGTTATATTTTGCTTGTTTGTTTTGTTGATTAGGTTCCGCTTAAAGGTGAGATTATACGGTGTTTGTCCCTCACCGCCTGGCTTATTTCACTTAGCATAATGCCCTCCAGTTCCATCCATGCTCTTGCAAAGGGTAGGAATTCCTTCTTTCTGCTGCATAGAATTCCATCGTGTAAATGTACCATAGCTTTTGATTCATTCATTTGCTGATGGGCACTTAGGCTGCTTCCAGCACTTGGCTATTGTAAATTGTGCTGCTATGCATATTGGGGTGCATAGGTTCTTTTGGATTGGTGTTTCAGGATTCTTAGGGTATAGTCCCAGCAGTGGAATTGCTGGGTCAAAAGGCAGTTCCATTTTTAGTTTTCTGAGGAAATTCCATACTGTTTTCCACAGTGGCTGCACCAGTCTGCATTCCCACCAACAGTGTGGAAGGGTTCCCTTTTCTCCACATCCTCTCCAACACTTGTTGTTTGTTGATTTGTTTATGATGGTCATTCTGACTGGTGTGAGGTGGTATCTCATTGTGGTTTTAATTTGCATCTCTCTGATGGCTAGTGATGCTGAGCATCCTTTCATATGTCCCTGGCGCTCTGTATGTCCTCCTTGGAAAAGTGTCTATTCAGGTCCTTTGCCCCTTTTTTAACAGTTTTGAATTCAGATCAAAACCTCTCCTCCTTGGGCAAGGGAAACCTTTAACCAAATGCAAGCTGTACCATCAAAAATTCTGAAATGGAGTTGGAATTAACAAGGGGTCCCTGTGTTATTCCTGGAAATAGCTCCTCAAAGGCAAGGCCACTGTTTCACAGAGGAAATGGCACTCCAGGCCTTAGTGGTCAAGTACCACTTGGCCCCTGCATTCTCTGTGGTCACAGTATCTTTAAGTGTTTTAAAATTAGCTGTATCTTAGGTTAGTTTTCCTCAAAGGCAGTCCTTGAAATCAGCGTTTGGGTGCCAGTTGTTCATTTGCTAGGTGCTCAGGAAGTGCAGTATGGAATGGGTAAGTGAGACTGGGAGCCAGCAGAGGACGTGTAAGAGAGCAGAGGGCTACTCTGGGCAGGCGGGGCTGGAGAACACAGCGAGCCTCCAGGAGACTGGAGAACAGAGTTCAAAATGGTCCTACTCAGGGTGGAAGAAGTTGCGTCAGTTGTCCACCAACTCCTGCCCCTCAGTCCAATGACTTCTGGGAGTACCCCTCGATATGTTAGGCCTGATCAGAGCAAATACCAGAAAACACCCTCAAGTAGGGAAATACCAGGGCTTGAGAGAGGAAGCCTTTCGTGTATATAAGGGCACTGTCCATTTACGATGCAGTGAGCCGACCGAGGACTGAGACAGGACAAGGAGGGCATCTGCTACAGCTGCCTACACTTACAAACCAGCAGATTTCTCACAGAACGCTGACTTTCTGAATTCTCAGAGGAATGTCAGACGATCTGGGCTTGTATTCCCACACGGGATGGGGAGGAGGGGCGTAAGCTCTCCTGTGTGCCATAGTCCCCACCACTCCCTGATGTCTCCTGCCTCAGGTCAACAGTTAGATTTGTGTGTGTTTGTTTTATTCTTTAACACCCAAGCCATCTCCCTCCTCTGTGTAACCTGGCTGGCCCCTCCAGGAAGGAGCCGAGTCTGGTATCCTTTGAGGGAGAAGCAGGCTGATGAAGCGCAGAGGCCAAGTAGCCGTCAAGTTGGCATTTGGTTTCCTGGGACCAAACCTTTAAATATGAAGCTGTAACAGGAATCTGGAGGCCTCTCTTGACAACTTGCCCAGCTCTCATTATGACATTTAGTCTGTGATTGATATTGTGTGTGTCATTGAGACCTTGGCAGTTAATCTCTGGGTCGAATCTATGGAAACCAAACAGAACAGATTTGTCTTCCCCTTCCATTTTGGCTGTGATCTGGGAAACAGACGGTCCTGGCCTCTCTGAGATTTGGAGATTTGGGAGCCACGCAGAGAGGGATGCACACAAGCCGCCTTCAGGATTTGGAAAGATTACAGGTCTGTGGTTTCTGGCCGGCTCTGCGCTTTGTTCTCTTCCCCCATCCAATCTGCACGCTGGAGGATAATAGATCCCAGAGCTCCTCTGCGTGCCAAGCTGCTCTGGGTAGACCGCGCCACTTCCTCTTCTGTCTGGAAATCCAGCCGAGGCTTTCAGCACGGAGATGGGGATGGGGATGGGGATGGCTCCTTTCACAGAACGCTGGAGCAACAGCCTCAGCCAAGGTGAGGTCAGCTTCAGTGATCAAAGGAGGCAGGCAGAGGTTTCAGAATGCTGTTTACTCCAGCATCTCCCTGAAATCACCTCTTCTGAAGCCTCTTTTAGTGGCAAGCAGGGTCTGAAACAGCCTGCACCTCCAAATGGTATATGGTACCCAACTTCTACTCATGGTGAAATAAGAGTTGGTGGTCTGGACGGGCTGAGCTCCAGACCTCCCCAAATCAAGGCCTGAAGCAAAGAGAGCTGTAACTATACTTTTAGGAGACAGGTGTCTGTGCTGGCGCCTGCCACAGAAGTCTCTGGTCATCCCTTGAAACGACTCCTTCCTCGGTGGCTGGAAATGCCAGCAGGCAGGCCCCAGAGTGAGTTCAGGCTTTGTCCATCCTTTGCTCACCTTCCCTCCTTCTCCCAGTTACCGCAGAGGCTCAGTCCTGCCTCATCAGCTCTGGCTGAGTCCCCAGCACAGGCCTCACGGTCCTTTATTAACTCACCCCCTCTGTCACCTGTTCACTCATTCCAGTCACTCACCAAGCCATTTCCTCATTCAACAAATCCTTTCTGAGCGCCTGTCCTCGCCAGACGCTGAGGCTACAGAGATAAGCACCACTAAGGAGCCTTCTTCAAGAAGCCCGGCCCCTCCCTTGTCCCAGTCTGCACCCTTGCTCTGGTTTAAAGACCAGGCCTCCACTCCGGTGAGAAGATGAAAACATACTGAGCATCCTTACTACCCTTCTCTTGACGCAGAAGCTCCTTGACTCTGTAGCCGCACTCTTGGGAAATTACCAAACTTTGCTGAGCCTCAGACTCCCTTGGTAGCCTGTTGAAATAGACTCCTAGGCCCCTACCGCAGTCCCGGGTGCAACCCAGGAACCTGTGCAAGTGCCAGGTGATTCTGAGGGTCTTTAGAACACACTTCAACAGACTCCAGAGAAGGGTCACCTCTGCTGCCCCTCACCCCTATCTCCCAACTCAGGATTTTGCAGAAGAAAGTCACCGGTCCTGGCTTTCCCATGATCCCTGAAGACGCACACTGCTAGCTAGTGATCTTTTAAATGATCTTTTAATGTATCTACTATGAGCTTGGGTGAACTGAATTTCCCAGAGCAGTGGTTTCAGCTCTTTCCTTTTCAAAACTTTTTTTAATGGAAAGTTACAAACATACAAGAAAAAAACAGTAACTACCTCGCAACCTTCATCTAACCCCCCCCACACCCCCCCACACATGCACAGCCAATCCCACTCCATCACACCCCACCGGTACCCTCCACCCCACACACAATACGTGCTTCTATTTTTCCAACTGTATTGTTCTTGAAGCAAATCTCAGACATTGTGTTATTCCACCTGTGAATACTGCATTTGTGTTTCTCAGACCAGGCCCTCTGGTCTAATTTGACTGTCCTCTGAATCTCCTACACACTGAGCGTTAGAGCTAGACTCCGAGGACTCTGATCAAAGACGCTGGCTTCCTTTGGCCAGACTGCCGGCGTGGGGGGCGCACTCCCGTCAGTCAGCAGCCCGCACGCCTGCGCATCTCGCCTTATGCTGCTGGCAGTCACTGGTCCCCTGCACATCCGCTGGCTCGTCAGGTGTGGTGAAGGGTGCTTCCTTCCTTTTGATTACCTGGAGTACTTTAGAAAACAGGTCCAGTAGTACAGTTTATATCAGAAAGGAGCGATAAATAAAGCTAGATTCTTCCTCTTTACTTATCTCTCTTCAAAGTAATGAGCTGGTTCCCTAGCGTCTTCCAACAGTGAGTGAATAATTGTTTTGTGGAGCATGACAATTTAAATGTTTAATGTGTTTCAATCCACTACAGTTATTTTTATTTTTCATGTTCAAATTGCCCCATTTTTGAAAAGTAGGAGCCTCTTCCAATTGTGTTCTGAGCCCTTTTGGCAGACCAGTGGTCTTTGAGGCTACCGACCCTTACTCAAGTCCTTCGAACCCTCCTCCTGCCCCTCCTCCAGCCTAAGCTCCCTACTCCCAACCCTCAGCAATGACTTCTTCTCAGAAGACTAAGTGTTACAAACATTCTCAACTTAGTTTTTGTCATCTGTAAAGTGGAGCTAATAACAGCACCTACCTTGCAGGGTTGTTAAGAAGATTAAATGAACTAATAATTGTAAAGCACTCATAACAGGGCCTGGAACAAAATAAGTGCTAGATGAGTATTTGTTAATAAATAACATCCTGCCCTGGCTGGGTGGCTCAGTAGTTAGAGGGTCATCCCGTACACCGAAAGGTTGTGGGTTCATTCCCCCGGTCGGGGTACATACCTAGGCTTCAGGTTCACTGGTCATGTACGGGAGGCAACTGATGGATGTTTCTCTCTCACATCAATGTTTCTATCTCTCTCACTCCCTTCCTTTCTCCCTCTAAAAATCAATAAAAACATATCCTCAAGTGAGGATTAAAAACAATAAATAAATGACATCCCTTCCCTGTCACTCACCTCCATGTCTCTCAGTCCTTCCACCCTTTTCTCAGAGCCTGAGAATAACTTCCCCTCCCAGGCTGTCTGACCAAGGAGCAAACCCTGCCCAGTTCCACAGTGAGTTCATTTCCTTGGGTTCCTTGGGAAATCTCCTCCTCCACATCACTTGCAGAGTTGGGCAAGCTCTCCAAATACATGCTGCAATCTGCACCCACGGCTTTCCCGTTAGGAACGTTTCTTCCGAGGCCCTGGTAAGTTAACATGCCTGCCAGCATCCTAGCACAAGAGCCGCAAACATTGACTTCAACTGTCCTAACGAATTGATCAACACTCACACCCCACCGCTCCCGGAGCCCTGAGACTGTGCGTGGTGGTCCAGACTAGAGGGGCCCTGGATCGACAGGAGTGCCCTTCCCACGGGCACTGGCTCCCTGCTGGTGTTGCGGATCACCGCCTGGAAGGTCAGGGACCCTCTGGGCCTTCCTATTCCAGTTCAAAATGTCCCAACTCAGCAGGTTCCAGTCAGATAAAGGAAGAAATAAGCACCAAAGGAGTAAAACAGGGGTGTCCAATCTTTTGGTGTCTCTGGGCCACATTGGAAGAAGAGTTGTCTTGGGCCACATATTAAATACACAAACGCTAACGAAAAAAGGCCCGTGCATATTTTTCATGATATTCACTACCACAAATAACAAAAAAGTCCTCACATAAAGACCATAATTATGTAGCGTCTCTTTCAATACTCTTTTTTTAAAGATTTTATTTATTTATTTTTTATAATTACTTTATTGTTGTTCAATTACAGTTGTCTGCCTCCTCTCCCCTCCCCCCACCTTCTCCAACCCCACCTCCCTTCACTGCCTCCCTCCCCCTTGGTTCTGTCCATGTGTCCTCTATAGTGGTTCCTGAAAACCCTTCTCCCCGTTGTCCTCCCCCCCGCCCCAGATTTTATTTATTTTTACAGAGAGGGGAAGGGAAGGAGGTAGAGAGGGAGAGAAACATCAATGTCTTGCCTCTCATGCACCTCCCCCACCCCCCACTGGGGACCTGGCCTGCAACCCAGGCATGTGCCCTAACTGGGAATTGAACCGGCAACCCTTTGGTTCACAGGCCCGCTCTCAATCCACGGAGCTATACCAGCCAGGGCTCAACAATCTTTTAAAGTCGTCACACAGTTCCCAAGTTTGTGATCACTGACATAGAAAATGTACATACCTAAGCAATAAAGCTTAGTAATAAAATGAAGTAATGTTTTAAGTAAATTTACGATTTTGTATTGGGCCACAGTCATGGCCATCCTGGGCTGCACGCGGCCTGCAGGGCAGGGGCTGGACACGTGTAGGGTAAAGTCTACAAGTACCAGAAAGGAGGCAAGAGGCTGGCCGCCTGAGGGATTTCTGTCCGGAGTCTGCGGCGAGTTCACCTGCACCGGGCCAGAGGGTCTGAGCACTCCAGCTCCGGAGACGCTGGGAGGCTGGGGGCGCACTGTTCAGCTGCCCTCACAGCCGGCCTCGTTTCCCTCGGTGGCCCAGGAAGAGGGAGCAGAGGCAGAGCAGGCCTGGGAAATGCCTGCCGAACTTTGAGATCAGCTTATTCCCACCTCTTCTTGTAAAGCCCGTTCCCTACCTCTGTCCCCTGCTAACCCCAATCCCGACCTTCTCTCATGACCAGCTGCAGAAAGGAGAAAATCCATTGGCTTCAAAATGACATCCGGAGAACCAAAGACAAGCCTCAAGAACGCCTACCCACCTGCCAAGAGACTGCTGCCAAAGGCGGAGGAGGAGGAGGAGGAGGACTACTGTACCCCCGGAGCCTTCGAGCTGGAGCGTCTCTTCTGGAAGGGCAGTCCCCAGTACACCCACGTCAACGAGGTCTGGCCCAAGCTCTACATCGGGGATGAGTAAGTGCCCAGGCCAAGCCCGGGAGAAGGCAGCCAGCCCCTCCTCAGGTCACACCTCCTGCCACCTCCTGCCCATGAGATTTTAATTTTCAGGTTAGTTGTTCTGTGAGAACTCTATTAGTTAGGGCTGGGTTTATCTTCATATTGCGGAAAACTCAGAAAAGGGGTTTAAACGAGATAGAGGTTGATTTTGTTGTCACATGAAAAGTACAGAGGAAGGCAAGCTGGGAGCGGTGTGGGCCTCCAGGGTCATCAGGGACTCGGGCTCCTGTGCTTCTGCTCCATCACCCCGAGGGAGTGGCTTTCTTCTTCAAGGTTTCTGCGTGGGCTGAGATGGCTGATAGGGTTCCAGCCATCATCTGTAGGGTCCAGAGTGCAAGAAGGTAGAGGGAAAGTGAGAGCAAAAGGGCATCTTTCCAAACAGAAGTCCCACCCAAGACAACCCCTGCCCCTAGCTGCAAGGGAGGCTGGGAGTCTTTCATTTTAGCTGGCTGTAATACCAGAAAGAATAAAGTCAGTTCTCAGGTTGGTGGCACAGGAGCACATCAACTTATGTGTGGAGAAGCAACATGTAGCCTAGCAGCGTTCAGGTGGCTGTCCCCTTCTCTAGATTTTTATAGCCACCATTCCCCCCTCCTCAAACACCTGGGAAGCTCCTACTGCAAATAACATTAATAATAATAATGCCTCTGATTTACTGAATACTTTGTGCCAGGTACTGTGCTAAGCATCTTGCATACACGATCTCATTTTATTTATTTATTTTTTTAATCTTTATTTATTTATTTTTTTTAGAGAGAGGGGAAGAGAGGGAGAAAGAGAGGGAGAGAAACAGCAATGTATGGTTGCCTCTCACATGGCCCTCACGGGGACCTGGCCCGCAACCCAGGCATGTGCCCTGACTGGGAATCGAACCGGGACCGCTTGGTTCCCAGCCTGCGCTCAATCCACTGAGCTACACCAGCCAGGGCACGATCTCATTTTATTTTTACTAAAGCCAATGAAAGAGGTTATCTGCTTATTCCCATTCAAAGATAAGAAAATTGAGGCACAGAGCAGTAATCTAAGGTCCCAAGGTCTACCGCCCAGTAGGTGGCAGAGAACTGGGATTCAGATGCAGTTTTGCCCAACCCAGAAGTTTTCACCTTAAATCGTCCCTCCATTCCTCAGGATTCCAGCTCCTGCCCGATCTCTCCAAGGAGGAGACAGCGCCACGGCTCGGCACGTGTGATTCTGACACATGTGTCGTGCTGCTAAAATTCAGAGATAACTGTCTGGTCATGGGAAACCCAGGGACAGCCTTCCCTGTCTGCTTTTTCTCTTAATGTTTTTAAGTTGAGAAAGTTACAAAAATGCATGCCCTTTTATACGAAATCAAATAGGGTTATAAAAACAAACCACATAATCTCCCTTTGTCCTCTTTAATTCTACCATGAAGTAACCAGCATTACGTTTGTTGCATACTGCTACTACTTCCTGTATCCTAACGTAAGCATGGGAAACATAGACACACATATACAAGGTTTCTGTTTCTCTTAAACAAGCTTTAGGAAAAAAACAATCATATTACATATACACTACTCTGCATCTGTAATATTCCACAGTATAGTTGTACCACAGTTTATCCAGTCATTTCCCAGTTGCGAATATGGGGAACCTAGGTGACAGGTATATAGGGACTCTCTATACTGTTTTTTTTTTTTTAAATAACAGCTTTATTGAGATACAATTCACACTCCATAAAATTCACCCCCTAAGGTGTACAGTTTAGTGATTTTGTTCTATTCACAGAGCTGTGCAACCATCACCTCTCTGCAGTGTCAAAGCGTTTTCATCACCTCAAAAGGAAACCCTGAACCCATTAAGTAATCTCCCCACATTCCGTCCCCCGCCCTCCCCAGCCCGAGGCAACCGCAAGTCCGCTTTCTGTCTCTCAGGATTTACCTGTGCCGGACATTGCATGCAAATGGAATCAGAATATTTGGTCTTTTGTGACTGGCTTTTTTTCACTTAACCTAATGTTTTGGAGGTTCATACAAGTTGTAGCATGTATCAGTATTTTATTCTATTTTTGCATCTTTTCTATAAGTCTAAAATTAGTTCAGAATAAAACAACTACACATACACTTTGACCCCAAATATCACTTACAGGAAATATAATTTACAAAAAAGAAATAGAATTTACAGAAATAAGAGTACCAATACATAAAGACATATATAATATCTTTTAATAATAAAATAGTAAATAAATGTAATAAATCTATGGTTTTCCTATTATAAAAAATATGCTCATTGTATAAATAGATGTCTTAGTTTCCCTATTCATAATAGGTTAACAAAAGAAGTTTCCTAGTGTTGTGTGGATTAAGTGAGATAATATATGTAAAATATCAGTGTAGTGGCTGATTCCTAGTAAGTACTCCATACATATTTAACTACAGTAATAATTTCCCCGAATAATCACCAAAGTTCATTACTCCAACGCTATTCTTACCAATATTTCAGTATATTGTCTAGGTTTCTGTATATTATTTTTGGTTTCAAAATTCACTTTTGCATAGTTGTAAGCATACTGAATATTTATTTTGTCTTTTTTCACATAGCATCATTCATAAATTTTCCCCTTATTACATACTCCTCATGTATTTAATATAATAATGTTAATTATTATATCTTAAATATAAAATATAATAGCATATCAGATGAATACATACTCGTTCACCTAACTATTTCCCTAATGTTGGGCATATCATTATTTCCGTGGTCTCACTTTTATAAATGCTGCAATGGACATCTTTACGCATAAATTTTTTTTTTCATATTTAGGGTATTTCCTCAGATCAACCCTAATAATGGTATAACGGAGGAGAGGTGGTTTAAGATTTCAACTTAAACTGCCTCTGTGTCTTTACCTATGCTGTTCCCTTTACCTAAAATGTCCTTCCCTTCACCTCTTCTCTGTGTCCGGATCCTATGCACTCTTCCGCCATGAAGCTAGCTAGCTTTCCCTAGTCCCTGTAGTGAGATGTAAGTTTTTTCGCTCTGTATATTATACAGAGTATTTACCTTTCCTGTAGCTTGTAATAGTAACGATAGCTAAGTTGTACTGGATTTTACCATGTGCTGTGCCCCATGCGTGGCGGCTCAGAGAGTTCCCCCATTTCATTGGTCAGTATTTACTGGCACCGTACGAGGAGCTGTGGGGGAGACGAAGAGGAAATGAGGCCCAGAGAAATTGGGGAACCAGCCCAAGGTCATACAACCAATCATTGATAGGATTTATCCTCAAACCCAAATCAAGAAAATGTGGTCAGTCAGATAAAAAAGCAGATTTGCAGCTGAGGAGAGGACATGTGTGGAACTGTGACAGGGAACAGAAGGAGAAGTGGGTAGTGAGGTGGAACGAGTGTGGGGTTCGAGTCTTGGCTCTGCCAATTATCAATCGTGTGATCTTGAACAAGTTACTTTGGCTTACCCCAAAGGGTGAGAACTAAACGAATTAAAACAAATAAAATGCTATAATAGTAGCTGGCACATAGTAAATGCTCACAAAGTACTTGTACTTTGGATCTGAGCGAGCATCACAGAAGAGGTAAATTCCAGGGCTGACTTTGGAAGATGGGTAGGATTTCAACAGAATTCTAGGCAGAGGGAGCAGGATGGTAAAAGAGAGAGAGGTAAGAACAAACGGGGCAATTTATCTGGAATGTAGGGGATGGACGTGGTAGGAAGGGCCTTGCAGAAGGCCTGGGATTAAGCCAAATTCTCCCACTGTGAGGCCAGCTTAGACAGCTGTGCTGCAATACCAGGCGACCCCAGCGTCTCAGTGGCCTCCCCCAAGAGTGGCTTCTTTCTCATGCACGCGACGTGTTCGTGGCGGGCCAGTGCTAATGGCGCTGCGTGTCCACTTCACTCTGGGACTCAGGATCCAGGCTGATGTCTGCATTTCATTGGCCAAAGCAAGTCCACACCAAAGCCTCACATCAATAGGGCAGAAAAGTGTAACCTGCCCCTACGGAGAGACAGCAAATATTCTAAATGGTATCACACCGTCTACCAAGGCCACAATCTACTGCAGGTGCAGTGGCTTTGCACAGGTCCTTTTATCTGTCTCTGTTCTCGTCTCTAAAAATGGTTACTGAGAAGAGTCAAAGAAATATGGAATGTGAAAGCATTTTATAACTTATAAAATAAGAGACAGATGAAAATAGTATTACTATTACTCAGTGAGAAAGAAACCTGGGAAGGTAGGTCAGGGCCAGCTTGTGGAAGGCTGAATGCCAGCCGAGATACTTTATTCATGAAGTTAAATTGAGAGTATCTGAGCAGGACAGACATGTTCTAGTTAATAGAGTGCCAGACAGTTCAATGCACTAAGGCATGCTTGCCTCCTTGACACCTGACCATGACCTTGCTTCCTTCCGCCAAGAAAATGGCACTGCCCTTTCATTTCAATGCAGCTCTGCCTAATTGAGCCTGCAAACAGACACATACGTGCACAGGCAAGGCAAGCTCCACAGTCAGTGTGCATGACCTGCGTGCACAGCGTGAGGAGGAGGCTAAAGTCAGCATGACATGGTGCTTGTCCCCATCTCTGTTCAGGGCCCCTCCAAGGTACCCACTTAACAAGGTTAACGAGACTCACAGATGCTTAGAGAGAGAGCAGTCATTTCCACTGCCAACGTGACCACGCGGAGGTTGTGACCCAGTTGAGAGCAGGCATGGAGGGGGCTGTGTGCTTCAGTCTCTGTATAGGTATTGCCCAAAGCAGCAAAAACCTCAGAGCTGGCTCCTCGTGCATAAAGCCTCAGTTTTAATTTGATATTTGCACTTAGGTTGGGTTGTTCCAACCTAGGCTCTGGAAGTTAGGACGCAGGAGTGAGGGCAGATGTCCTAGGGCAACCAGAGCCACTGGCTGTTCCTAGAATCTAGACTAAATGATGCCTGGAACCCCCTGGGGACCAGATTTCCCACACAAAGCAGCTCATTCTTTCCCGGTCCTCCCTGCTCAAGGGCTTCTTTATGGAGACAGGGAGAATGGCTGGGCATCTGCTCTGGAGCCACAATGTCTGGGTCAAATACTGGTTTTCACGTGGCCTTGAGCAAGTCAGGTCACGCAAGCTTTGTGAGCTTCCGTTTCTTCACCTGTAAGATGCGGATTCAATGAGTTAATACATAGGATGTTCAGTGCAATGCCTGGCACTCCCAGTAACTACTACAGATCAGGTAGGTTCTGGGAGTGTGACTCACAGTGGGAGAGGAAGGTAAAGAACGGTTACTACGCTTTGCTGCTAAGGGTCCCTCTGGGCTAAGAAAACACCCCTGGTTCAATTTTCCCCAGGAGACGCTGTCCTGAACCCAAGGCCAGGTTGGAAGGAAGGTCCCTCCTAATGGGCCTTCTCTGGCTCGTGCATCAACTCCCCCACAGACACTGTCCTGGCCTTCTGGGGGCCCAGGTGACCTAAGGCCTAAGGAGGCAATGCCACATCAATGCCACATCAATGCCACATCAAAGCCTTACGGGCCTCTGGGTTTCCGAATTTCTAAAGCATTTTCTCAATCCCAGCTTATTCCAAGAGGACTCCGCAAATGGGGAGCCTGGTGACTCTAAGTCCCCATTGCTTGCCAAGCCCAGCAGGGGGCAGAGGTGGCTCTACCACCGCAGTCAGGTAAAAAGAGGTCACAGACAGGAGAGGGGGGTGGTTGGTGTTCAGTGTGCTGGATCAGCAGAGGGGCCGGGCCAGGCCCACCAGGCAGGCACCTGTCGGGTGTTTCTGTGGGAGGTTTATCTCGCTCAACCCACAGCTACCCTCTTTCCACACATTTCCTGTAACTTGGTGGGCAGTCTGACTGCCACGAGCGAGAACTGTAGGGCCAGCATGGAGCAGAACAAAAGCCATCAAGCAGGATCCAGGGCCCAGAGTTCAAACATCTTACTGTTCTGGGACTCAGTTTTTCACTTGTAAAATAAAGGGATGATTTGAATGAGAAGTCCCTTCCAGCTCTACGATAAAATTCTTCAAGCAATGTCCTATTAAATAAATTAGGCTTTATTAGATTCAAGCACATACTTGTTTTATTACTTTTAAGTCATTTAAATTAGATTCAAATTAGGTTAACCAAGTGTTGCCCTCCAGAGACCCAGGGACTGGCGTCAGTGATGAGATAAGAATAATTCATCGCCTCTTATCAATCAGCAGTCCCTAAACGGGTGCTCCCGAAGTGCTTGAGTATGCTTGAAAGCACTGAGTTTCTGTAATTTAAATATTCTCACTTTAATCTCATTGACATCTTTCATTTGCTTAGCAAAATCTTTTTTTTTCCCCCCCTCCTATAGTCAGCAGGAGGGGAAATATCCTCACTACTGTGGAAGTGATTGCAAATTCTCAGGCAGGATAGATGCCAACAGCAAAGCTCAGCTGAAACGGAGTGATTAAGAAATCTCTCTTCCCTCACCCACACCAGGGCCGGTAGGCTGCGCTGCTGCCTGAATGGTGGGGGCCCTAGGCAGTTCCCCATTTTTATTAAAACTACAATTGCGGCCAAGGTCTGGCTTTTGGGATCATCAACAGCTGGCCCCTCCCCAGGAAGCCTGACTCCTCGCAGGCCTGTGGCCAGCCCCACCCAGCCTGAGCTGCTGTCCAGGTGTCTCTCTTGCCCCTTCTGCTCCCAACCAGACCAATAGCCTCAAAAGACAGAGGCATCTCCAGCGCTGGCCTGTCCTTGAGGAAGTGGGGAAGTGAGGCAAAGGCCAATCAATCGGCTGAGACAGTCTTCAGCCTGAGAGAAGGTCTCTCACTGGGACACCAGGGCAGCTGTACCCTGCCCGCCCCCCACCAAAAGAAGGAACTTATTCAGCCTCAGACACCTAGCAGAGCTAAAACTTGATCTACTTTCAGGGCGGGCCATGGCTAGTTTAGGGTCCAGCAAAAACACAGCCAAGGCTGACAATTGAATGTGCTAAATGTTACCTGAAAGAACTAGAAAACCCAGACTCTGAACCTCCAAATACCAATGGGGACTTACATACTGGGCAAGGGGAACGGGGAGATGCTGGAGGCCTGGCCTGGCTGAGCTTCTCATGCTGGGTGACAGCTTTTCAATGAAGGCCTCAAACAATGTCACCCATTTCCTTCCACTGTTAGCCAAATGCCTAGTCCAATCATGAATACGACATCATTTCTCAAAACCAAACGTCGCACGCATTCCCCCTCTGAGCCTCCATCCTTGGAGGACTGGAATCTGGGGAGCGGGCAGATGATGAGATTTCTAATGAGAGTGATAAAATGCCAAGGCCGGCCTCAGTCTTTGCAATAGTCTGTCTCTCCTGGGAATTAAGGAAATAACATCAATAAAAATCATGGTATACATTTACATTATCAAGTAAATATATGACATCTCCGTCACTGAAAATTTATACAACATGGATGAACAAAGAGAAGGGAATAAAATTCCCATTAGCCATAATCTATCATCCAGAGATAGCCACCATTCACATTTTGGTGTGCATTTCTACTGCTTTTTTCCTCTTGAATTTATCTTTTAACCTTTCAAAAAAAAAAAAGCCCCAAAACCTCAACTATAGCACCATTAGACTTTACAAAAATCTTTTAAGGAAAGTGCTGCCAGTGTAATTAGCTCCATTTAAAAAAAGAAAAAGAAAACCAGGGTCCCAGAGCTTCAGTTGTGTTAGTTCACATGGCAGTTTAAGATTATAAACAGCACCTGTCAGGCGTGTGCTTCCTGAGGGGACTCAAAACCAAACAGCTTCATCATCAGCAAACGAGAACACCCAAAAAAGAAAACCAGTGAATTTCACTTCCTATCAGGTGAACTGACCAAGATCAAAAGCTAGAAATATACCTAGTGTTTTAAAATCTACCTGCAAAGAACAGGTGTGATCAAGGAGGAGAAGTCACCACCCAAATCAGGTCCGTGAAATGAGACCACGGCAATGTCACATCCATCACGACAAGCAAGGTGCCAGATGGCAGGATACAGGCCATATGCACACAGGAGTCCACAATTAGGAGGGAGAAATCGGTGGGTCCTCACAGACATGAGGGTGTGGAGAGCCACCCAGTCACTAGTGGGCTTTCTTCAATGCCCACAGCAGAACCCTGGCCACACGGGACCAGCTGGTTTCACTGCCAGGAAGCTGGTGGGGCTTGTACAGAGATGCGCATGCATGTCCCTCCTCCACCTGGGGAGAATGGCCTTCAGGCGGATGCTGAGGTATGCAGGCTGAGAATCAGGAGAGCACCAGGGGGTCTGAAAAAGTGGAACGACAGGAGTGCTGCCCAAGAAGACCGCCTCACACAGAGTGCTCCTGTCCTCCGTTCTTAAGGGTAGGGGTTGAAGCAAGCTTCCCTCAACTCCAGGGGGGCTGGAAGGAAGGGGCCAGGCTACAGAGGAGGAGGGAAGGGAAGGTCTCCAAGGAAATTGGGCTTTGCAAGAAGGAAGTCACTTCCTTGGCCCTCTGACCTGGTGTCAGAATCCAGAGCTGGGTGAGGCTCACAGAGAGGGAGAGACACTGAAGAGAACTGGGTCAAACATAGCGATATGACAACATCTTCAAAAGTGCACGGCAGGAGCTCTTAACAGTGGGACCCAAGACTGAAGTTCTCCATAGCATGTAATAGACACTCAACAGTGCTTTTCCTGAAGAGATGTGAGATTTTTTTAAAAAGATTTTTATTTATTTATTTTTAGAGATAGAGGAATGGAGAGAGAGAGGGAAAGAAACATCAGTGTGTGGTTGCCTCTCATGCACCTCCTACTGAGGACCTGGCCTGCAACCCAGGCATGTGCCCTGACTGGGAATCGAACCAGCGATCCTTTGGTTTGTAGGCAGGCACTCAACCACTGAGCCACACCAACCAGGGTGAGATATGAGATTTTTTAAAGAAGTGCTTGCATAAGTCAAACAAATGTTGAGAAAATGTCCAATCTCATTGCTAAAACAAATGAATGAAAATGACACCATTTTTTTTGTGGTGTTTTGTTTTTGTTTTTGTTTTTGCCTATGAAATTAGCAAATAACAAAAAATAAAGATTGAAATGATTTAAACAGTATTTCTGGAGAATAATTTAGTGACGAGTATCAAACGTGTTAAAAATGCTCATATCCATTGACCCAGCAATTCCACTTAAAAACAAAACAAAACAAAACTGTCCTAAGGACATAATCAGAGATGTGCCCAAAGAAGTAAAACAAAGTTTTGTTTATAGTCTTTCTTATAATATCTGCTAATCACATTTCTGGAGAGATAGCGATAAGGATAGAAATAGATAAAGATAAGACAAATGTCCAAAATCGGGGCTTTGACGCTGTGGAAAATAGTATGGAATTTCCTCAGAAAACTAAAAGTGGAACTGCCTTTTAACCCAGCAATTCCACTGCTGGGATTATACCCTAAGAGTCCTGAAACACCAATCCAAAAGAGCCTCTGCACTCCAATGTTCATAGCAGCACAATTTACAATAGCCTAAGTGCCCATCAACAAATGAGTGGATCAAGAAATTATGGTACATTTAGACAATGGAATTCTACGCAGCAGAGAGAAAGAAGGAGCTTATACCCTTTGCAACAGCATGGATGGAACCGGAGAGCATTATGCTAAGTGAAGTAAGCCAGGCAGTGAGGGACAAATACCATATGGTCTCACCTTTAACTGGAACATAATCAACAAAAGAAAAAAGCAAGAAAAACATAACCAGAGACATTGAAATTAAGAACAATCTAACAATAGCCAGTGGGGGAGGGGGGACAATGGGGAGATGGGTTTTCAGGAACCACTACAGAGGACACATGGACAGAACCAAGGGGGAGGGTGGAAGCAGGGGAGGGAAGTGGGTTTGAAGGGGGTGAGGGGAGGGGAGAGGATGCAGACAACTGTAATTGAACAACAATAAAGTAATTTAAAAAAAAAACAACAAAAAACAAAATCGGGGCTTCGAGAGGTAAGATTGAGATTTATCTATAAGATGAAACAGCATGCAGTGATTGAAGGTTATAGTTTGACTTAGGAAGATGTTTACAATATATCACCACCATGTCAAAGTTTTTGAAACTATATAGTATTGTACTTCCAAACAAATCTCTATATGAAATATACAAATCTATGAATATAAAAACAACTGAAGGATATTATAGCAAAAAGTAAATAATCTTTATCTCTGGGGGTGATAAATACAGGGGATTCTGTGTGTCTGTACAAGGGGCTGTGATCTCCACATTCTCATTGATCTTATTATTTTTGTAATTAGATAGCATATTATTTTTTAAATGAACAGACTGCTTGCATCTAGGATTTTTTCCTAAAGAAGCAGAGACTAAGGCTCTTGCATCATCTAGATTCTAGAAGTAAGTTCTAGATCTGTTTTTCTTCTGAGCGTTTTTCCTTCAGCAGAGGCACGTTTCTTGGTCTGTTTCCCATATGACACATTTGAGCAGGTGCCCTTAAAATAAAACAAAGCAATGCCAGACAGCACTCTCTGTCACCTCATGCCTCACCCAATAATCGCTGAGCTAGGCGCCCTGGCCAGCGGGGGACCTGCCCCCGTTACAGTCCCTGTCTGCTGAGCCCCTCTGTTGGTGTGCGCATCCCCATTTGCCATGGATACTCTCCTGAGCCCTCAGCTGGACTCTGAGTACACCCACCTAGGGGGAAATCCCTAAAGCGGTGTGTGAGGACACCGCCTCCCCTGCCCAACCCAGGTAGCCACAGAGCCCTGAAAACCTGCAGTGGGCCTCAGGTGGGCCCACCAGCTCCAATCCTCCCCGTGAGTCCTTTTCTCTCCCTCGGACACCAGGCAAAACCAGCTCTGTGGGGTGAATGTAGAGGTGTCATGCAGTGAGTCTGGCTGTATATCTACCCTGATCCTTGACCCCAAAAGCAGCAAAGTGCAAACAGTTACTTACTCAAACTGCCGTTTGATTACATTGAAGCCCAGCTGCTGAACCCAGAGAGAACTGTCTTTCTGGTGGGTAGAAACTTCCTGTCAAGGACAGTTAATTCTAATTTTTCCACTCAGCTCAACCTCAAAGTGAGGTTGATTGCTACTCAGCAAGATGGACTGCATTAGTGGAGCCTTTAATTGAGGGCAGATCTACATCCCCAAAGCATAATGTTTGTTGTATACATACTTTGGGACAAGAAGAAAAATGAAAAGCAGATCTTTCTAAGGAAAAATTGAAAGCAGAATGAGTTCCACAGTCAGGATGGCAGCACCAAGGGCTGGCTGGGGGGCTTGGTTGGACTACCCACCTCCCTACGCCTCAGTTCTAATGGGCTGTTGGCAGATGTTCCTAAAAGCTCAATGCCTGTGCTCATCTCCCTCTTTCCCAAACACTGGGCTCCATCGCAGTTTCTCTCGTGGCAAACAAAGAGCTCCGGGAGACCCGCGATTGGTGAGGGCCTCCGTGAGGGGCCATGGCACGCGATTCTGCTGCAGGGCTCCTTTGGCCAAGGTGCTGATCCACGTCGGCAACTGTTATGGCCACTTCTGTCCATGTCCTTTCCCAGTGGCCTTGAGATGAGCTCTCGCTGGAGCACAATGCCACTTCTGGCCTCTTACTGTTATGGTTCCAGCCCCTTGCAGCCTTTTCCCTGAACTGTACAACTGGTCTTTGTGCTATTGAAAGAAGTGTCCCCTCGAAGCCCAGATGGGGTCACCCCTCCTCAAGTCTACCTCTCCTTGACTTCCAAATACAGATCCTAGCAGCCAAGCACTTCCGTGACCAAAGCCCACCCTCCCTCTCCAAAAGTCCTGTCACATCCTACGCTCTGGCCAAACCCGTCTGCTTCTCCCTCCCCCCATTCCCGATCTATCAGCCAGTCTGCTGTGACAGCCTTCTAGTCCAGGTCACCTTCCACTCCAGGCTCTACACCTGCAACAGCCTCCAACAGAGCTCCTCGCTTCTAGTTTTTGCCCTTCTCCAAATCTGTCTCCACACATCAGCCAGACTGAACAAAAATAAACAATGCTCACCCCTTCCTTACAATCCTCTGTGGCTTGTGGCATTCTACCACACAGAATAAAACCCAAACTCTTTCCCCCGGGGCCCACCATGACACAGCACCTGCCTACCTTTCCAAATTCCTCTTGCACCTCCACTCCCCTCACTACGACAGCCACACTCTTTCCCTTCTGTTCTTAGCACTCACTTTTCTTCTACCTAGATGAAATATTTTCCCCCCAACTCTTCCCCTGCCCAGCTTCTTCTCATTCCTCAGAATTAGCTTCAACGCCACTTCCCTGCAGCGGCCATCCCTGACCACCGTCCCTGGAGCAAGACCACAGTTGTTCTACACAGCTCTCAACCCCTGCCTGAAAGCATCTCATTTACTCGTTTGTTGGTAACTTGCTATCCCTACTGGAGTCTAAGCTTCCTAAGGGACCCCGACTAATCTGTTCCTTGTTGCTGCATCACCAGGACAATGCCTGGCACACAAAAGAATCTAAATTATTATTTGGGGATAAATGATCATGTCCTGAAAGACCTTTATTATCTCCAGCCTCCATTCCTTATGTTGTGCCCTCTCCTTGGCTTGACATGGCCTTGCCTCCCTCTTCCCTTCCATCGCCAAGGACTGACATTTGCAGGGAGGCAGGCTCTAAAGCGCACCCCCCCCCCATAAAGTCTTCCTGTCCACTCTGGGCAGAATAACCCCGGCTTCCTCTGCTTCATGTTCCAAGGCCCCCTACTTCTACATGACTTGATCCTGTTCCTGGACATTCTTACCTAGAAAGATAAAGCTATAAACCAGAAACTAACTTCACTGTTGGCTTCAGGAACTCCCACAAATCAATGCAAACAACAGACTGTTCAAATAGCTCCCTTTCTCGGATTATTGTTTTGCCCAACTAGACAATGATTCACTCACCAAAGCAAGGGTTTTGCATGGCGTGCACCAATTCCATGAACATCTACATCAAGGATTTTGCCCGCTCCCAGTCAAATCCTGCACTAAAAGGTCTACCTGTCTCAAATCTTCATCTGAGCCCCAGCCTCCAAACCCAGCCCTCCCAGAGGGGAGGCTGCGTTAAAGGGTCTCCTGAGGCTCTGTGAAGAGGGCCCTCTGCCCTGCATTTTGTTTTTCCTGATAAACACGTTATTCTGGAGGCCTTAGGAGGGTGTGTGTGGCGGGGGGGGGGTGGGGGGTGTGTGGCAGATTTGGCTGGTGGCAGCCCACTCCTGAGACCACCACAGTGTCCAGCACCAAGCTCTTCTGTATGTGGTGAATGGTGACAGAGCACAAACAAATCGTTGTCTCCCCTACCTTCCAACACCTTCCTTCCCTTCTTGAAGCATCCTAGCTAGAAACAAGAAATGTCCCGGGTGCTCGAGGGGCCAGTCAGTAATAAGAGCAGGGCTTTGTCCTAAAGAAGTCCTTCATTTCAATGACTAGGCCTTACTTTGGAAGCCAGAATCGACTGCTGAAACCAGTGGGCGGCCCCCTAGCGTACCCCCAGGGCCAGGCTTAGGCTCCGCACCTCCGACCAGACTCTCTCCCTCGTGCCCAGGGCAACCGCGCTGGACCGCTACGGGCTGCAGAAGGCAGGCTTCACGCACGTGCTGAACGCCGCCCAGGGCCGCTGGAACGTGGACACGGGACCCGACTACTACCGTGGCATGGCCATTGAGTATCACGGAGTGGAGGCCGACGACCTGCCCTCCTTCGACCTCAGCGTCTTCTTCCACTCGGCGGCTGCTTTCATCGACGCTGCTCTCCGCTCGGACGACAGTAAGAGGCCAGCAGCCCACTAGCGCCCCGCCCCCAGCCCGCGGCCCCGCCCCCAGCCCACTAGCGCCCCGCCCCCAGCCCGCGGCCCCGCCCCTCACCCGGGGGAAGCGGGATCTGTGCACTCGGAGTCTGCTCTGATCTCAAAGTGGGCTCTGCCAGGGTTACGTGTGGATGAGCTGGAAATGTCTAGAGGCCATAAGCCCCACTGAGCTGCTGCTGGCGGAGGTCGGCTTTGATTGAATTGGCGTCGGGAGGGTTCAGAGGAGAGGCCTTTGGCCTGAAGCACTCTCCCCTAGGGCACATCAGCCATCCTCGCAAAGGAGGGGTGGTCTGGCAGCCCTTAAAGCTGGGATGACCCAGAGACACTAATGGTGCCTGTGCCCAGTGCCAGAAAACCCTCAGGCCGCTGACTTGAGTGGAAATCTGTGGGAAGGCTTCAAATTCTCCTGCCAACTAACCAAGCCCACAGGCAACCCACCTTCTAAAACTCCCCCAAGCAACGGTCTAGTGAGGCCCGCTGTAGAAAGCTGACGACCTAGCCTTCATACGCGACTAGCTGTATTCGAGGCAGCGCTTGGCACTTGTTACTCCAAGGTTCCCAAGGTTTATTATGTCTTTTAAATCACAGTGCTAGACCTTGCGCTCAAAACGCAGGTTTAGCTGCCTTCCAGGGGAAGGCTACAAAGCTATTTTGGAATGAAGGGCATAACGTAGGAATGTGTCCGGTAAGACAATACGCAGTTATTGTTGTAGGCTGTATTTCAGTGGCATTCCACGGAGGCCAGAGGGACTGCAACTCCCTAATCTGTGCTCTGACTTCAGCCACATGTGTCACAACCCTTTACGGGACCATCCCACAATTCGGGGTATCCAGTTACAGTAGCACCCCCTATGTGCAGTTTCACTTTCCCTTGTTTCAGATACCTGCGGTCAACCATAGCCTGAAACTATTAAATGGAAAATTCCAGAAATAAACAATTCATAAGTTTTAAATTGCATGCCTTTCTGAGTAGCGTGATGAAATCTCAGTGTCCTGATCCATCTGGTCAGGGACATGAATCATCCTTTTGTTCAGGGGATCCACGCTGTCAATGTTCCCTGCCCGTTAGTCACTCAGCAGCCCCTCAGTTACCAGACGGACTGTCTCCATATCACAGTGCTTGGGTTCAAGTCACCCTTATTTTACCTAGTGGCCCCAAAGTGCAGGAGCGGCGATACTGGAGATTCAGATATGCCAAAGGGAAGCTGTGAGTGAAAAGGTGAAAGTCCTTGAGTTAAAAGGGAAAGAAAAAATAAATTGTATGCTGATCTTACTGTAAAGGAATCTCCTGTCCATAAAACTATGAAGGCGGAAGAAGAAATTTGTGCTAGTTTTGCTGACACACCTTAAACTGCAGCAGTTACGGCCACAGTATGTAAGTGTTAAGCTGGGAAAAGCATTAAATTTGTGGGTGGAAGACAGAACAGAAAATGTGTTCGGATTGATGGCCACCTGTTGCACCAGACAGCTTAGAGACTGTATGAAGATTTCAGTAGGGGATCCCCTGAAACGAGTGACACCAAGACATTTACTGTGAGTAAGGATGGCTACACAGATTCCTTAATAGTTTGGACAGGAAAATATAAAAATTACTGGAGAGGCTGTGTCTGCCAAGAAAGCAGCTGTGGCCACATTTCCGGCAGAGTTGAAGAAGTTGATAGATTCAGTACTATCTGTGGTTTCAGGCATCCACTGGGGGTCTTGGGACACATTCTCTGCAGATAAGGGGGGGCCTCTGCATTGAAAGCCTTTCTTATCACAAGAGGTTGGGATTACAAGGCTCACCGACTGACCGGCCGGCCTGCTTCAGGAACTTGCAACCTGTGGCTGGGCCGAGGCCATGCCTGCTGAGCAGCCCCAGACCTTGATGGCCATCCCAAGGTGGACCTGGCCCCACGGCCAGCCACTGGCACCAACAACTTGTTGTTCTTTTGGTTCACAAAGCAATGTCATGATGAAAAAAGAAACCTACAGAGCTGAAGTGCTTGTATTCGGGGATGCCTCGTTTCAAAGTTGTTCTTTGATGAGTCTATTTATGGGCCATCTTTTGTGTTATGCACATTCCGGGTTTCTAAGCAGGATCAAAAAGCAACTGGACTCTGACTCATCACCACGAGGTAAAACTCGCCTCAGAGTATTTGAAGTTAACTGAAAACATATTTAACATAAAAAAACAAAAAGGTACAGTATAACTACCCAGTCCTTCAGTTTCACTTGCCGTTATTACATCTTTGGTCTTCCCCTTCGGAGAACGCAGGGCTGGGTTCAAATTCGCAACTTACTAACGATGTGATTGCTCTGAGCCTTGATTCCTCCATCTGGTGATAAAAATATTTATCTTGAAAGGTTATAATGAGGATCAGCAGTCACCGACATAAAGCACTTTGCGAAGACCCTGGTGCGCAGCAGGCTCTCAGATGTGTTTGATAAAGAGAGGTCACGCACCGCGAAGCACGTGACCACACCAGCACATGCACATCATCATCATAAAGTTTCCAGTCCCCAAAGAGGAAAAGACATTCCAGCTTTGAACTAGTATGATACACTCACATGACAGCTTGTTTTTGGTTCCTGGCACGTGATTTTAGAGTCTGCTCCCCCTGCCGAATCAAGGAGGAATGGGGCTCTCAAGTCCTGGGCAGACCACGGAGCTTCAATGAGCAGATGTCCGGCTGGTAGACCAGGTGGTAGAAAGCACCTAGCGAAGAAAGGGGCCAGAGGAGAAGTGTATACCCAGGTTAGAGGGTATGCAGGGGCTAGGAGACTGGACCAGTTGGCAGGGGGTGGGGATCAGGACCTGACACATGTCAGGTGGGGAGGCTGGGCTCCCTCCTCAGTGCCCTTTGCACTTGCCTATCTGAAGACCTCCCTGAGTTGAGGGCTCAAAGGCCAACCCTTCCCACCAGGCAGCGAGCAGGAATGAATGAAGCTGGCTGCATGTAAGGCAGCGGGGTGCGGGTAGGGGGCGCTTGTGGCTAAGTGGAGAGCTCATCTCCCTTACAAAGAGGGCAGCTGCTGCTCCATCCCAGCCAACGTTTGTTTTGTGAGAATCCGTGCAAATGTGGTAGATCTGACTTTTCAGGAAATGTCTCCAATCTGGATTTTAATGTAATATCACTCATTTTTTAAGTGTTGGCAACAAATTGAAAATTTCTTAAAAGGCTGCGAGTGCCAAACAAAAGAAACCCAATGGCTGTCAGTCTGTAACCTGAGTAGTCAAAGGAACAAAATCAAATGCTGGTTAGCTCGGCAACGGCATTGTCATAGACCCCAAATAGCGGAGATGACATGTGCTTGGCCTGCCTGCCGCACGCAGGGGGCGGCCTGGCTGTGTCTAACCATGCACTTGGAAGCCAAGGGACGTGGCCATTGATAGCATTTCGGAGCCAGGACCACGCGTATGTTTCTTATTATACTCTTGATATAAGAGGTGTTGATGGACAGTCTGGCCAAAAGGCAAAGCGTCTCCCTTTCCTCTCTCTTCTTTCCTCTTCTTCCTTGGACGGTTTTCGCCGAGTGTACACTGTTTCCCCTGGCCACCCCTCGCAGCTCATCTTGTTCACTCTGCTTGAAAAGCATTGCTGTGGAGCTGTGCCCGTGGTCTGTAATCAGCCCCATGGGGCCCACTCCCATCCCTACCCTACCCTGATTTGCCCTTTCTGAAAGAACTCCCCAGGCAACCTCAGTCACTCCCGAAAAGTCTTAGAGACAATCTAGTCCAGTGTCCTGCCCTGAGAGATGGGGAAACAGGCCCAGAGAGGCCAAGTCACGTGCCCAGAGTCACAGAGCTCATTAGAGGCCTGTGGGAATTCCTTCGGTCACTCAACCCTTTGCCCTTATTTTCAGCATCTGGTGACTTTGCTGTGCAAGAAGTCACCAAAATATTATGGAAGGTGAGGCATTCTCGCTGGTTAGAGGATTTGAAGCCACTGAACTTGTCATCTTTGTCAGAAAAACAAGTACTGACAAAATGCCGCCACAGGAGCCCCGTCTGGACTGCGGTAAACGCGCCTCGTGCCGCGTCCTCAGAGCTGAACGAGCGTGGTCTTAATTTGATGAGATCTTCTAAGGAATCCCAGGCAGACACCATGAGGCTCTAGAGAGCAGGTCTCATACCACCACTCTCCTTCCATTCCTTCTCTTTCTTAAACAAACAGTCCACAGCCTGCTTT
The DNA here is from genome assembly GCA_004026765.1 of Micronycteris hirsuta. Taxonomy (NCBI): domain Eukaryota; kingdom Metazoa; phylum Chordata; class Mammalia; order Chiroptera; family Phyllostomidae; genus Micronycteris; species Micronycteris hirsuta. The sequence continues at coordinate 96,885 of PVJI01001900.1, forward strand.
TCAAACCATCTTAGAATCTGTTCTGGACAAGGTAGGTATGAATAAATAAATGAAGTTTGCTTTTGAGCAGGAGGTTGATCCTCTGATGGTTCTAACTTTTCACCCGAGCAGACTTCCGGGGTGTTTGAAGGCCTTCCGTCCACGGCAGCATCCCCAGGCCTGCCCCTCTGCCGTTCCAAACGCACCCTGCATCCTCCTTCTGAGGACTTCTGCATGCTCAGGACGGTCTGGGGAGAAGTACGAACTCTGGCTTTGCATGCTGCTGAGGAAGGCATGCTGCAGGCCAGTGACTGGGAGGCAGGCGAAGGGCACCCCCAAAACCGGGAGGAGGTTGTTTAGAGAGTGCAAACCGGGTGGAGGGTAGGGGTGGTGGAGGTGAGGGGGTGTAGCCTGGGGGGCTTGGCCTGTAGGAGCCCTACATTGTGGTCAGAAGTGAAAATATGCAATTGGGAAGCCATAGAGATTCTGGATTTGGGTTTTTTTCATAAGATTGTTGGAATTCAACTTCTGGTAAAGGGCTAAGGGAACTATTTCACTGGAATCACCGTTTTCCAAACATAGATCGTAACCTGTACTGAGTCATAACAACAGTGTAGCAGGTGCCGCCAGCAGTTCTTTTAAAAAAACTGAATAATTAGAGAAGAATAGAAAGTATCAGCAGGCATTGCATGTAATACCAGTACGTGTTATTTTGTACAACCTTTGTCTGATACGCTCATTCTTGCGATACTGCACGGATTGAAGAGCTCTGGCTCTGGCGTTGGGTGCCCTGGGCTCCGGCCATAGTTCTGCCGCTTCCCAGCCCTGCGGCCTGAACAAGTCGCTGCTCCGTACTTCAGCTACACCCTCCGGAAATGGTGACAACCGTTTTATCTACCTCACCAGGCTGTTGCGAGGGTTGACTACAATACAAATACATTAACAACATACTTGCAAGATATGGGGTGAAGTCAGGCTGTTTGTGTTAGTGTGAATTTTGTATAGTGCTTCTGAGAGTCACACGCAAGAGTCTGAAAGCCACTGATCTGGAAAATGCCAACCCTGCCAACACTGCCCTGCTCAGGGCCCTAACCCGGCGGGTGCCTGACTCACAGAGGGCCTCCCGGCTTCTCTGGAACGGGCCACACGGGAACGGGCCACATGGGAACAGGCCAAACACAGCCTTCCTTGCCTTCTCTTCAGAACTCTCCTGAGAGCAGTTTCTCACCACGCGCTGCTGGGCCAAGGGTGGTGCTTAGAGAGCCGTGGAGCAAAGAGGGTGCAACTGCCCGAGAGTCAGAGGACAGGCCCGTCGTGTGGCCGATGGCCTTAACGCCTGCTGCCACAAAACCACAACGTAGCTCCAGGAGTTCCTGCTGGAGCTGAGCACCACCCCCACCCCATCCCCTCTCCTTCCCCCTCTTTCTCTCCCACTCTCTCCCTCCCCCTCCCCCCACTTAACAGACTTCAGGCTCCCAAAAGACTTAATGAACTACAGCTTTCGTCTGTTTCAAGTATTTAGTCATGACAGAAAGAATTACCCTTTTTGCCAGGAGAGGAAGAAACGCTTTAGTTATCAGCAGAGCTGGCACGGGCCCAGGCGGCCTCTGGAACAGTCTGTGGCGATGAGAATGCCAGAGGCAGACATTCCACCCCAGGCGCGCAGTCACGTGGGGGCCAGCCTCCCCCCAACCCAACCCAGAGGTAAAGAAGCCAGCCCTGCTTCTTGCCCTCCTTTCTGGCCACACTCCTGTAGCTCAGCCACATGGAGGTGGGAGTGGAGGGCCCCTGGTTGGCCTGTGGGGATTCGCGGAAGTAAACCGTGATCAAACGAGTAGCTCTCATGGGATGCCTCCCCATGCCAGCACTATGGGTGAGGGGCCATCCGTCAAGCCCTTACTGCTGGGCAGGTGTGCAGGCCCCTCTGGCCAGGGTGGCTGCAGAGAGAGAGCCTGGGGCCTGGTATGCAAGGCCTCTTGTGTTTGTCATGTGGCCGTGGCTGCTACTACCACTGTCCTGGAGGTGGTCCCCCGAGGAAAGGAGAGGGACACAGAAGACCCACGTCCACTCAGAAGTGTTCTTTCCAAGCTGTTCTCACGCCCTGCGGATGCTCCAGAAACCTAGGGATGTCTGTGAGTGTCTTCTTGGTCATCCTCCCAGGCCTTGGGCCTGAGACGCCGGAACAGGGACAGCACTGGGGTCACACAGCTCAAGCGTCCTCGGCCAGCTCAATCCCACCGGAGTGATCTCACAGTTGGGAGAGGGCGGCCACCGGGATGGCAGTAGTGGCAGTGGTGGGTACAGCCAGAGAGCCTAATGTCATTATTTCCTCTGTCCCAAGAGCCTAATGGCCAGTGTCCAGCACACAGTAGGGCTTCAATATCATGTTGCTTTGGATTACTTCTAGTGCTTGGCACCAGCTTTCTGAGTGACCCATAGCAAGTCATTTCCCTCTCTGAGCCTGTTTTCCTGCTCTGTAAAGCAGGATGGTGATAACGAAGCCTTGAAGGTTGTATTAAGGACGAAATGAGGTAACATGGGTGGGTGCTCAATAGGTGAGCTCTAGAGCGCCACCAAATGGAGGGCAAGGAAACAGCTTCACATCAAGGCATCTGAGCTGGGCCCTTCTATTGCCATGGTAGTGGCCAAAAGGAGCTTTTTTGTATGTGTGTGAAAATCCTTTCAGGTCTGTGGTTCTCAGAATCTTTGGTTACAGAACCTTTTTGCATCCGTAAATATTACTGAAGATCTCAAAGAGCTTTTGTTTATGTAGGTTATATCTATCCATGTTTACCCTAGTAGAAAAATTGAAAAATTTAATATTCATTTAAAAATAATGAAACACACCATTGAACATTAACATAATAACAGTTCTATGAAAAATCATATGTTCCAAATACAGTTAGGGAGAAGAGTGGCATTAATTTACATTTTTGCAAATCTCTTTAATACTAGGCTTATTGGAATTCAGTTGGAAACTTATTAGCTTCTGCATTCGATCTGTTGTGATATATTATTTTGGTTTCTGTAGATGAAAAAACTCTGGCTTCATTCAGATATGTAGTTGGAGAAGGGACGGATACTTTAAGAAACTTTTCAGATAATTGTGGATATTCTTCTTCGATACAACACCCAAACTCGACAAATGATAGCTTCTTAGAGGCTAGTTGTGATGTGGGATCGACACCATATCATTAAACTTCATACTTAGTTACATGAAAATCCATGGGTCTTGCACTGTGAATGGACTTTTTTACCCCTGCATGGTTCTGTAACATCCTGTATTGGTCATCTGGAAATATTGGTTTACTAAGTTATGTAGATCCTCCAAATATTTTTTAAAAATATTTTATTTATTTTTAGAGAGGGGGAAGGGAGGGAGAAAGAGGGGGAGAAACATCAATGTGTGGTTGCCTCTTGCGCACCCCTCACTGGGGACGTGGTCTGCAACCCAGGCATGTGCCCTGGCTGGGAATCGAACCAGCGATGCTTTGGTTCACAGGCCCATGCTCAATGCACTGAGTGACACCAGCCAGAGTGATCCTCCAAATATTGACACTCCTCACTGTACATTATCAAAAAACGCATTTGTTAACTATATTGCTGATCTTAACGGAAAAATCTTCAAAGTACTGGGAAACTGTCAACTTCGTGGTGATAGATACAAGTTTTCTAAAATTCTAATTTTTGCTCAAAAGCTTGCATTTTATCACTGGCAATAAATCCATCAGTTGTTTTCTTTGACGCGACACCATGACTTTGTTCTCTTTTGAGGAAAAAGTCTGCCAAATATGCAAGTTTGAATTACCATGGTTTTTCTGTCATTCACTCTTTTAAGTAAAATTGGTGTTTCATGAAACAGTGGCTAATTCAGCCTGGAGCTCAATCCCCCGGTGCTTTTCCCTGAGATAACCATCACAGCCTGCTATGCAGCCCAAGTGTTCGGTGCGCATGTCCCATGTCATCACACAGAATATTAAGAACTGTAACCAAGGGCTGAGATTCGATAAATTAATATTTACTGCTTCATCAAGGATATTCCAAGGGAAACTGGCTTTCCCCCCTTGAGAGTGCACAGTGGGGCAGAACGCCATGATTACCGGTGTAGTTACTTTGGTGCCTCTTCTCCCCACTCCGTTTTAGGCAAGATCCTGGTGCACTGTGCCATGGGCCGCAGCCGGTCGGCCACCCTGGTCCTGGCCTACCTGATGATCTACAGGGGCATGACACTGGTGGAGGCCATTCAACAAGTGGCAAAGAACCGCTGTGTCCTACCCAACCGGGGTTTTCTGAAGCAGCTGCGGGAACTGGACAAGCAGCTGGTGCAGCAGAGGCGAGAGGCCCAGCACAGGGACGACGGCGAGGCGGCCAGCGAAAAGGAGCTGTAGGGCCCCACGTGGGGCAGCGGAGACACTTGGGAATGAAGAGGGACGGCTGAAATAGCTCTGGCCTGTGACTTCTCTGTCATGGAGAAGGGACAGTTGAGACCAAAGCTTGACTTCTTCCAAATCATCTTCAAGTTCCTGGGTGCATGCTGACAAACAGAGGGTTGGAGGCAGCCTCTTGGATGGGTCCATTATTTGGCTTCACAGCAAAATGGGGCAGACGGGCTTCCCAGCAGAATCGGTTGCAGATGAACACAGCTCTGCATATACGTGCCTGTGTTTTTTATTTTTTTGTACGATGGGAGCAGACAAGGATTTTAAAATGTGTAGGCATTGTGTTGTGATTAAATGTTTGGCTGTCTGAAAGTCACATTCTTAAAACATAATTTTGAAATATAAACATGTTTTCTAACCACAGAAAAGTGCCTGGGAGTGCTGCTCCTCAGGGGAGTTTGCACAGCTCATTAGGTAGACCATCTCTGCAGCACCTGCATTTCCTCACTGCCTCACGCACCCTGTTTTCAATGGGATCCCCAGAGTCAGGTCCCCCATACATGCTGCTCTCCCAAAGCCGCAGAGAGCAACTCATTTGGTGGGATGGGGAGTGCGGTCCTGGGCCCCGGCACAGAGTCCCTGCTTTGGGCTCCCTACCTTCCTCAGGGGGCCAGGACTGTTCAAACTTTTAGCCAGAACTGTCACTACCCAGAGAAATTCAGTAAACTGTGGTAAATTTGCACAAGAGTTTGACTTTATAATTTTGGAAAAGAGGAAGGAGACACTCTTTAGGAAACAAGAACTCAGGGAAGCTCCTTTCATTTTGATTCTTGTTTTCAGTCCCACCAGAAAGTATTTGCCAGTGTGTTTGCTCTGGAATGGGAGAACAAGGCACCCAGGTGAGCTCAGGTGGGGTTCGGGGGTGGGGGCTCGGGTGGGGGCTCAGGTGGGGCCCCTTTCCTTGACAGTTAAGCCAGTCCCCCAACTCTCTGATTTTCACACTCGAGGAGAGAACAGCAGCAGGCATCATGTGGGTCGGGATGGCTTCTGGAACTAGGAACAAGCAACCAGACAGAACCCAAAGAGGGATGGATACGGATGGAGATGCTGGCAGTCAAGGACCAGAAACCCAAACTGCCTGGAGAAAGCAGAGTGTCATAAAGGCCTATGGGGAAAATGTGAAGAGGCCCAGTCCTCTAATCTGGCTGCGGCTTTCAGAGGAACGAGAGGAGTTCGAGATGAAGGGTAGTGTCCAGGGGCTCAGCAGCTGTGCAAAGCCACCCAAGGTAACCCTGTGAACTCTGGTGGGCTGCCCTGCTTTTGTGCCAGAGGGGAGGCCTTGTGGCCTGGGCCCTGTCTGCGCTGGCCTCCTGGAACTGCCTAGCTGTGCTCTAGGTGACTCACCTTGGCCCGAGAAGAATTGGGTCCTCCTTATGACTCAGATTTGAGTGTGATGGAAGCCACAGAGGCTCTTGGGAAAGAGACACCAAAACAACAACAACAAATAAACAACCCCCCTGCCCCAAACTCTAGGGTCATACTAGTGACCCTAGACTTTTCCAACCACAGGATCCAAATAATTGCCTTGAAACTCATTTATCTCCTAGGTCTGATCTAGTCCTTGTCCAGAGGAAAATCAGTATTTCCATTTTAATAAAATATGCGGAAAGTACTGAGCACCTGTAGTTCCCTGCTGGTGTTCTCTGAGTCCCTACCCCTTCCTATGAGCTCCCGCCTCTCTGAGCACAGCAGAGCCAGAGAACTTTAACGCTAGAGGTAGGAGAAAGGAGAAACAGAAGTTTTTGCAGAAGTGTTTCAAATCTTCGTAAGTAAAATATTCATTCAGTCAACAAGTATTTATTGAGAACCTACCACATGCCAAAAAGTGGGGTTAGAAGGCCAAAAGTAAAAGCAAAACTACATGTTGTGGTCAAGTGCAATGAGGAAAACAGGTGGTACAGTGAACAACGGGCGGAGGAAGGGGCCCACTTTCGACGGGCGGTTGAAGACGACCTCTCTGAGACTGGAGTGAGCCAAGTCTCGAAGGAGCACACCGTCCAAATAGGGAGGGAACATTCTAGGCGGAGGAACAGCGCAGGCGAAGGCTCTGATGTGCCAAAGAAGTGTGTTTTGGGGGAAACACTCTATGGTGCATTTGTGGAACTGCTCATCAATGAAGCTAGAGCTCATGGATGAGGCAGGAGTAGTAGGAGAGAGGCAGAGATGCTAGATTTTATTCCAAATGCAAAGAAAACCCATTGAAGGTTTTTAAGCAGGAGAATGAATGGTCCTATCCATGTTTTAAGGCAATCACTCTGGAAGGAAAAAATCGCTGTGGCTGACGTATGGAAAATGGATTGTAGGGAGTTGAGAAGGGGGCAAGAGGACCAGTTAGGAGGCTGTTGGAACTGTTGATAAGAAAGAGGAAAGTGACTTGGATTAACGCAGGGCCAGGGGAATAGTACTCAAGGTTATTTTGCAATTATCCTGGAGAATCAGCAGAACCTTGAGAAGGAGGGAAAAATGAAAGCTATCAATTTGGCTTCTTGGTGGTGCCTCAATACTGAGATGGAGTTGACAGGGCAGAAATGGGAGCAGGGGATGAAGATCACCACTTCTGTCACATCTCGTTAAGACACACGAAAGTGTCCCATGTCATGTGACCTTAAATCTAGAGAGAGCTCAGACCGGAGATATAATAGCGGACGCTGTCTGTATAGAGGTGGAACTTGGAAGCAGTGTATGAGATGAGAGAAAAGAGACAGGGAGCCTCAGGAAAGGGGACAGGAGGGGAGAAGAAACAGCCGGAGTGTGGAATGAGGGAAACCTGGGTACAAAGGAACAGAAGGCGCTGCTCCGTAATGCAGCTACCCTTGGACTCTGAGCACTGACTGTAGACCAACACTTGTCTGGAACAACAAAGGAACCTGTAATTTGTACAGCACTTAACCGTTTTTAAAGCATTATATATTTATTAGCTAAATCTTTAAATCAGAGAGATGACAAGTTATGGTCTTTTCACAGAGTAAAGTGCTACAGGAAAAAGCTGAGATTTAGAGAGAACCGGGTTTGTGGAGCCTTAATTTCATCTGTAAATTGAAGACAAAAGCCCCATTTCCTACCCCAGAGTGTGAGCGCTGGTCACGTGGGAGGGCTGTCTGTGAAAGCTTTGTAACAATATTGTCACTACTTCCAAAACAAAACGTTGGCAAGGAAGACACGTGCCTTCGCCCTCGGGTAGGGACCACCTGCCCCATTGAAAAGTAGCGGTCACCAGCTGACAACCTCGTGTGCAGTCTCTTGCAAAGGCAAGAACACAGTACTGGGTTTCAAAGACGGGGCCTGTTGAATCTCCACCTAATGGCAACATTTCAGGCTGATAAATCCAAGTTCCTGTTTTCCAGGATCCTCGGGGCCACATTTTGGTCTGAATCAATTTCTCTAGTGAGAGTGGGTCAGTGAGGAGGGTGCCGGGTGATCTGAGGCCACCTCAGATCAGCAGTTCACCTCTTACGGTTCTGTCAATGAACGCTGGGACTTGGGGCCAGCCGAGGGGCCCGTACCTGGTTCTGCTTTAGTCCCCAGGGAGCCTGGGAAACACAAGGAGTCCCAGTCCTGCTCTTCGATTCTGGTCTGGCAGGTCTGGGACTTGTCCACAAGCTCCCTGGAAGGCTGTGAGGTCGGCAGGCCGGGGAGTGGTGGAGCCCGAGTATCAAACGGACCAGAGGGCGTTGATGGCCAGCCACTGCCAAAGGTAACAGAGGGGAAATCTCATCCCCCAAAGAATCTTAGCGCAAGAGGAAGGAGACCAAATATGTGAAGGTTTCAAGGGGAGGCCTGTGGGAAGTTCTGAGTGGCTTCCGACAGGATGGTTGGTCAGCAGGCCCACCCCACCACCCAGGCTCGGGCAGCCTCTTGCCTGACGTGTGGACTTGCTGAGCCGCCACGGTCCTTGGCTGCTCCCGAAGTGACACAGCAGCTGATTCAAACAAGCAGCACACAGCCACCTCCCACTCTAGAGGTGGATTAGGTTTCCTCTCCTACCAGCACAGCTTCTGAAAGGTTTTCCTCTCCCCTTTGTGATGATAGGCCCTGCAGAAGTGTTTTTTGGAAACCCTCCCTCAGCCACTACAGAGTTTCCCCCATTGACTGCAGTGTAGGAGGAAGGGGCCAAAAGATAAACTCTTGACACTAAGCCCAGAATACTTTGTAACTAGGAGAAAAAAGAAGTAAGGGTGAGAGTACAAGGCAAAACCCCTGCTGGACGGCCTCCCTCTGTAAGGCCTGGGATTCTGGGGTGTATGTATGCACCGCCTGCCTGTCTTTTTGGAGTTTTATTGTCTCCTTTAGTTTGTGTCTATGATCTGTAAGACATCTGATTTTTGTGTGTGTGTTGAACCACTGGTGGAAAAGCAACATTCTTCCTCCAAGACGTGTAAAAGTTGTGACTGGCTTCGCAGAGCTGTGCGCACCCATGTTTAGTTAGACACTTCGAGAGCTTATGGGGCAGTTTCACATGGGTGCCAAGTCAAGCAAACAATCGCTTGAATAATAACTGTTTTAACAGACAGAACTTTCTCTGAATTCCGTAAAATAATACTTGAGAACACTGAGTTTTTTCTGGGTGAGGGGTGGTCTAACTTTTAGACACTAAAGAAAACATCCAATCATTCATTCACAACAGAGCAAAACTTTCATGTTTTTAAGAAAGTAATTTTTCAAACATACAATCCCAATGCGGGTGCTGTTTTTTTTTCTTTGAAATATTTATTTATTTTTAGAGAAAGGGGAATGGAGGGAGAAAGAAAAGGAGAGAAACATCAATGTGTGGTTGCCTCTCGCACACCCCCTACTGGGGACTTGGCCCACAACCCAGGCCTGTGCCCTGATTGGGAATCGAACTGGCGATGCTTTGGTTTGCAGGCCGGCACTCAATCCACAGAGCCACAGCAGCCAGAGCTTGGTATTAATCTTTAGAGAAATGAAGTTTGCTACCACTGTACTAGGGCCTCGGGGGGAGTTTACACAGACTGCAAAACTGAGACAGATGGATATTTGTGCAGGATCCCTTTGCAAATGAAGATCAAAGTCAAAAAGAAAAAAGAAATTCACTTTATTTTAAAGACAATGATTGGCATACAGAAGGTATGCACCAGCATAAAATAAACTTTCATGAAAAGCATTAAAATCCATTATAAATTAATTTATTAAATAGGTATTTGGTATATGTGATGGTTTTATTAGATATTACTCTTATTTATTGTCAACCCCCTCCCCCAAAGTCAAAACAAATCAGAAAATCTCTTAACTCCACTTTACACTAAATAATTTATCTTCCCCAGATGTGTATGTGTTCTGAGACGCGACCAGGATACAGTCTGGCTGGTCATTCTCTACCGACCATAACATGACAGGACACAAGAGGCTAAAAATGGCTCATCATAATTTATTTTATGTTAAAATGTACAGCTTTTTTTTGTTTTTGTTTTTTGTTTTTTTTTTTGAAGTGACTGACTAAAAAGAGAACAGATAAATACAAGAGTGTCGCTGGCTCCTATTTATACAAGGACCGCGCCTGCCCTGCGTGGCCCTGACAGCCACCCTGTACAGGTACAAAGGCTACAAAAAAGGAAGCAATATAAACAGACACAAATAACTTTTTTTGCTTTTTTACATGCGATTTGTAAGCTTAGTTTGAGCTATTCACAAGCTACTTCTCTATTTTTCCTTTAAAAATAACTCCAATATTTTATAAAGATAGAAAAATCTACAGATGGAATGAAAATGTAAAGTTAGAGGCATTTCCATAAAATAGCAACTTTACACCAAATTCACTATTTTTTTTAAATCCTGCCAAGTATTTGGACATATATGAAATGTTTCAAAACCTGACAGATAAACACTGAGATATGCTTCATTCAATAAACAGAAGTCTGCATTTATAAAACAGAAAGCTGCCTTTTTTTCCCCAAAGAAATCTGTCACCAAAATGGAAAAGGGTCTCAACTTTACACCAAACATTTAGCAATAAAACCCTTTTGACTAACCAAATGGGAATAGCTTTTATAGCTCTTTACAGTTTTATAATTAACAAAAATATAGTTTTTTTTAAACCCTCAAATTAGGGCACCCTAATCAAGGCAAAAAACTTAAGAAATGGCTTACCGTTAGCACGACACTTGTACAGTACTACAAAATGCACTGTCACCAACAAAGACATGAGCGGCATGCTGAAGTGTCACCTTCAACCAAATATACAGTAACTGAAATGCTAAAGGCATTCACATGGAGTGGCCGGGGAAGAACAGAAAGCTCTAGGTTCAGTATTAAAAGAGATGATTTGGGGGTGCGGGGCTTGATATCCACATTGTTTAATGGAAGCAGGCACAACAGTGGCTGCCTCCAATTGCAGTCCAAAGAGAGGCCTTCCTTTGCAGAGAACTTCATATAAAAGTAACAGAAACAAAGGTACCAAAAAAGAAAAAAAGAAAAAAAGAAAAACAACTCGTATAAGGCTTTCTGCTGCATACAGCTTTTTTTTTTTTTTAAATAAATGGTGCCAACAAATGTTTTTGCATTCACACCAATTGCTGGTTTTGAAATCGTACTCCTCGAAGGTATTTGTGCAGATCAATCCAATAGTGAGGCCCATGTTGCCTACCTTCTCATGTAGGACCCATTGAGAGATTGTTTGGACATGCCTGTGTTCATGTAGCCATGGTGTCCGGGGGCCGTGTACATCATGTTACCGTGGGGAGGGGTCTGCATTGGCTGCTGGGCATATGGCTGGGTCCCCATCATGCCCATCTGCATCTGCATAGGGTATTGGGGTGTCTGATTCATGTAGCCATGATTGCTGTGGTAGCCACTGTTCATCATCGGCTGGGACATGCTGTACCCATTCATGGCATTGAGAGTGTTCATGTTCATGTTCACAGAGTTGACATTGTAGGCTGGGGCTGGCATCAGGTTCACACTCATGTTCATGCCTCTTTGCATTGCTAAAGTCCGTGTAGGACCCTGCATGGCAACAGTCTGAGAGCGCCCATAGATTTGTGACTGATGGGTGGCAGTGGCTGGTGACAGAGATGCCGATTTGGTTCTCATGGAGACGTGGCCCTTGCTGGCAATCTGGGTTTGCAGTCTTTGGCTGTGGGAGATGCCAATATTTGATGCAGCCATGTTCCGTTGCAAAAGAGGCGGTGGCAGATTCATCGGAGGAGGAGTCAGGTTGGGGGGTGGGGTCATGGTAGCTTGTGCTTGGGGTCCCCCAGGGACGGAGTGTGGAGACTGAGAAAGCTGAACAAGCCCTGTGTTACTTAATGGTGTGGACAAAGAGGCACTGTTTGCATAGGAAGTTACAGCAGCGGAATGGCTGTAAGGCAATGAATGATCAATAAGTGTATTAGTTAACTGCTGTAGTTTGGCAAGGCTGAAGGTGGCTGACGGCTGTGGGTAGTGCCCAGCCCCAAAATCACTTTGACCCATTCGTTCATATAAGCCAATGTTGGCGTTGCCGGTCTCAGGGATCTCAGCTAGCTGCATGGGCGGGGTGAAGTTGGCAGCCAGGCTACACTGGGCCAGCTGCTGGCTGCCGCTCGGGGGCCTCTCCACCACGCAGCCTTGAGGAGACTTGACGCTGCAGGTCGGGGGAGAGCTGATGCTGGTCTGCTGCAGCATGCTGCAGCTCCCGCTGATGTTGGACATCTGCTGGGTGACAGCACAGCTGCTCTGTGTCAGATTGCTGGAGGTGAGGTTGCTATAGGAGCAGCTGTTCTGTGAAGAGCCGTTTCCACAAATGCTGCCACCCATAGTAGAATCGTAGCTGCTTGGGTTTTCGTAGTTCTCAGTTGTGCTCTCAATACTGCCCAGGTCACTAAATCCGCTGTCAACGACTTGTTGTGAATGATCTGAAACTGACGGGACGTCCATCATGGGACTGGTTTCCATGTTCTGCAAAGATGGCACTGAGATGGCATTTTGATCGGGGCTGATTTGGGCATAGCTGTTTTCTAGGGCAGGGACACTTGGACTGCTGACAGAACGCACTGACTGGCCAGGATGGGAGTGGACGGATGAAACTGGGCTACTGTGGTCTGACTGCTGGCAGTCGTCCAGAGTGGTGGCCATCTGTGGGCTTTGGTCTGCATGGGTGTAGTTCTGTAGGCTTCTACAGGCCTCTTGAGTCTCTGCACAATCCTGAAAGGTGTCATCCTGTTCACTGTTCTCCTGGGTCAAAGACTGAACTGCCTGGACGGTCTCAGAGTCGATTTCCATGGTTGCTGTACTTCCCTCTTTGAACTCGGAATCTGCTTCGTCACTGTTCTTTTGGTCCTGTTTCTGTGCCTGTTCATCAGGGGGTTCTTCATCAGATTCAGGTGCAGGTTCAGGGTCTCCAGAAAGCTCCTTAGGTTCATTGTTACATGAAGCTGCAAGGTCAATGTCACAGTCCATTAAGACCTCTGGGGTTGAATGACTAGGCTGGACACTAAGGTCTAAAAAAGCCCCCTGGTTTTCCAGTACTTCTTTGAAGGTTTCTCTGGGGCGTTCTTCCTTCTCAGCTTCTGCAGACTCCATGTGACTGTCATCTTCATCATCTGCATCATGACCTTCATTGTGAGATGGTTCTTCATCCTCTTCTTCCTCCTCTTCATGATCATCCAAACGCACAGGGTCGTCTTTGTCCATACAGCTTTCTGGTTCTTCTTTTTCCTGACTTTCAGTACCACTTAGGTCTTTTTCTACATTTCCTTCTTCTTCTTCCTCTTCCTCTTCTTCTTCTTCCTCTTCTTCTTCATCCTCCTCCTCCTCTTCCTCCTCCTCAGGTTTGATTGGATCGTCTTCTGGTGTTTCACCTGGTGATTTATTGGGACTTACAGGTGCACATGTTTCCTCCTTTCTGTTTTCATCCTGGGGCAGCAGGGGTTCCACAGGTTCCTTGACCTCCTCCTCAGTCCTGGTGGGGGTGGGGCTGCTTTTGTCTCCCAGAGTCTCCTTCTGTTCTTCCACCGTCACCTGCTCATCAGGTTCCATGGGTGTTTCTGGAGGGGTGTACAAGTTCAGTTTAAATCCGGTCTTCCTTTCTTTGCTTGGCCTCCACTTAGAGAGACCACGCTTTGATCCTTTTGGCCACACTTGTTTGCACTTTAGAGGTTCAGGATTGTCTCTACTGCCTTCTTTCAAGTTATTTGCATCATCATCCATATTGTCTTATCAAGGAGACAGAGAAAGGGGAGGAAGAAAAACAAAGTCTTAGAAAGCGTAACCACGAACAACTTGAATTCATTCCTCTAAATTAATTAGCAAACACTGCTTTTAATTTAGCTTTTAAGAGTTCATGGTAAAGACACAATCAAGGCTAATGTAGAATAATACTGTGGAATAAATGGAGTAAATCACCCAGGCCCGGGAAAATACATGTGTCACACATAGACAGGCATGCACGCATGCGTACACACACTCCCTCTCTCTCAATAGAAAGTTGTACCTTTTATAGGAAGCACATGGATGGATACAGACAACTATAATAAACTTATTTGAATTTAACAAGAGATTCTCTAATGCCCAGAACTCCACATTGTAAAAAAGTAGACTTGAACATTTACAAACTAGGAAATATGGGGAAAAGGGTTAATGCTAGCTCACATCCAAATCACCACTGTACTAAAGAAATGAATGGAAGCCTAACTCACATATCTACCCTGAGAAAGGAAACTTCAGTGTGTGGACAATTACTGAATTTAAATGATCTCAGATGACATTATTTACTTCAACTGAATGTTCTCCTTGGCATAAAAATAAACTGAGTACCTCTGAAACAAATGAATAAATAACTAAACACATCTGTAATCTACTATAGTATCATCATTTCTGCATGGCATAAACTATAATGTATTTACCATGAAATTACCGAACATTCAAAACACAGGTATTCTTTTTATCACTAATTCTGTCCAGACTGTATTTTGGATCAACTGCTGCTCGAATGTATGGTTTGAATACTAAAGTAAATAAGAAACAAACCATAATTGGCAAGTTCATTTTAGTTCAGCTAATTTTATTTTTACTGTACCTGTATGCACACATGAATATAAGGATCTAAATATATTTACATAGATATAAGCAAGCAAGCAAGAAAACATATGAATCCATATAGATATAAAACACCCAAGTCTTAAGATCTTTAGAAAATTAAAGATCATACTGATCTCCTGGAGGGTCAACATAAAGACATAGCTTTACAAAGAAAAATAACCTTATTAGGAGATCAAACTTTGGAGAACTTATTTTGGGGAACAAAAATAAGATCTGATAATCAATGTGGAACAGAGAGAGATCCCTTCTGCCAGAATAGAGTGATTTCTAATCCAAACAGCGCAGAGCAGGGTGAGCTTTTGGCTCATTTATGTAATAAAAAGATTACACATAAACTTACCTGCCAGCACTACATTCAAATTGGCTAGCTGAAGAGAACACATGCGATGCGGACGGGCTCCTTCAGAAGTGCAAAGCACAATACCTAGTTAACAGACATCTCAGGATGTTCAAATTGGTTTCATTTCTATCCACACGGGCAGGTGATAGCCATGCCAGTGCCCTCGGATTCTACATCCTTATTCCACGTGCTGCCGGACCTACCAGCTTTTATAGGAAGACTCGCTAAATCAGAAGATGAATTTTCTCATAATTAGTTTTTAGGAAAGAAGGTCCTGAAAGGAATCAGGTGTAACATGACCACTTAGAACTTTAAAAAAAATTTTTTAGAAGATTTTATTTATTTATTTTTAGAGAGTGGGGAAGGGAGGGAGAAAAAGAGGGAGACACTGATCGGTTGCCTCTCGTACATGCCCTTGCCCTGACAGGGGACCCAACTCACAACCCAGGCATGTGCTCTGATCAGGAATCGAACCGGCAACCTTTCTGTTTGTGGGACGACAGCCAACCAACTGAGTCACACCAGTGAGGGCACCACCACTTAGAATATTTAAAGGCAAATGGCACCAAGTGGAGAAAAAAAGCAGTGATGACCCATTTACAAGCTCCTGAGAAGACAGCAAAGAAGTAGTAATAAGGCTCAATTTCCACACACAAGAAAACTCTTGCTGCAGCTTGCTGTTGTTTGTTTGTTTACAAAAAAAAAAACAGCTAAAGAACAAGGCTTGGTTTCTCTATACCAAGGGTAAGATGCCATTCGCTCAGCAAAATATTGTACGCAGCAATAGTATTCCTGTTAATTAAGCAAGTCAAGAAGATGCTTGCTCATGCTTTTAAAATCATGGCTTTTCAAAAGTGAGAGTGATAACCTGTGGTGCCCAGGGAAACGAGATGGCCTGTCTCCCAGATGGGAGCACAGTAAGGCTCTGACTATAGTCATTCCAGCAGTCGAGTGGAAAGCCTGTCCCACAGTCCTCACGGCTCAGATGGGAGCACACGTTTCCCGGCCAAAGGCAAGGTGGCTACTTATAGCAAGGACGGTTCGCTGGTGTTTTAGTTTCTTTTCTTTCTTTCTTTTTTTTTTTTTTAAAGAGGACAGGGTGGACTGTCCCTGCCAGTAGCAACTGTAAAATAGTGATTTAAAAGGAAGGGCAGTTTCCTGATTTCCACATTATCCTGTGTTACCAAAGCTAATAGTGATGGTGTAAGTTTAGATGATTCTTGATAATAATATATCCTGAGGCACCAATGATTAAAAGATGTACCATCAATTTACTAGTATTTGTTTTTCAGGAAAAAAGAAAGCTATTGCATTCCATGTTCACACTGATAGTAATATAGACCCTGATTTCAGAAATATTAAATGTGGGGGAAAAGTAATACTGGAACCAGGAAATGCAGTGTGTTTCTTACTGACAGACTTCAAAGTTTTTGAAGACAAGCCACTTTCTGGAACATAAGATAAACTCACCTAGCGGAAAGCTGTTTAACATAAAATCCAATTCTAGGAAGAAGGAACAGAACCTTTTATGAATGAGAAAGGACAGACGAGCACTTATTTCTGGTGGGTCCATACATCCTCAGAGAGGCCTTTGGGCATGACTCTAGGTGCCTGCTTTTTGGCAGGAATGTGCAAATATTCACAAGGGTAAGATTTTTATAATTCCTCCACTTACTTCTACAAGGGTCAGCATTCTTAAAGCAATGATTGTCTTTTCCTCCCTCTTCCTCTGTCTGTCTTTTCTTCCCAGGCTGATGTTGGAATGCTTTTCTCAGGACTGGCTTCCCGCCGTCTTCCTCCACATCAATCTCACAGGTAGGCTCCAGCTGTGGCATTGGCCTCTCTTCATCTGAGTTGTCAAAGGGCTCATTCAGTACTTCTGTGGTCTCGGAAATGGTCTCAGTTGTCACACTGCTGTTGATCCTCCTGCGTTTACGACCCCTTTTCTTCTTCAGTACAAAAGGCCTCTGAAATTAATTCCAAACACAATACATAGAGCTCATGAGAAATTAAATGGTTGAGTCAATATGCGGCAAACACGTACTGAGCACAAGTCTAAGAATCTTATACATAAAGACTTCTGTACTGCCTTTGTACTTAACCTTCCATTTGATGTTTAACATCCCTCTCAGGCTCCAACTACATAGGCAAGTGCTTCCCAAATAAAACACTTGTTTACTCAAGCAGACACTCTGAGAGAGAACATCCAAGAAGCTTAAACTGTAGACTTTAAAAGCTAAGGTTTGCTTTTCTAGCACATGTTTTCCAATGGTTTTTGCTGGCTTCAATATCCTGCATATCATAGCTATTAAATCATCACGAACAGCAATGTTTCTATAAATGTTGCAACAATTAACTAGGTCACTTATTTAATACTTGGTAACTGCTCAAGAAGCACCTACTACATTCAGAGCACTCCAGGGAATTCAATGGCGTACAAGGCCAGCCTCCTTGTTCCCATTTCCTAAGAGGTAAGGAACAATGAAAAGGGTACTTAAAGGATTAAAATGTTAACAGAATCATTTAGTTAGTGGCTGCAGGGATGTCAGCAACTGATAATTTTACAAAGTATTTGAATATAGAAGGCACCTAAAAATAAAAGATGTGAGATGTCTTGTTTATTTAAGATATACACTTTTCCTAACTGCACTAAAGGTTGGCACAAATGACTCCCTATAACTGCTATTATAAAACATTTTTGCAAGCAAAAAGTATTTAATGACACAAAATTCAAAAATAGGAGTAACACAAAGATTTTTTTTATCCTCACCCGAGGACATTTTTTTTCATTGCTTTTTAGAGACGGGGAGGGAGACAGACAGAGTGAGAAACACCAACTGGCCGCCTTCTAACATGGGCCCCAACCGGGCACCAGACCCACGACCTGGCCATGTGTCCTGACCAGGAATCGAACCCGCAGTCTTTTGGTCCATGGGAAGACATGCAAACCAACTAAGCCTCCCCAGCCAGGGCTGGAATAACAAAGTGATTTGCTGCTAAAATGTTATCTGTCAGTAATACGTCCCCGAAATTACTGAAAATACATTTTCAAGAAGGGTTCAATATGCATGGTTACAACTCCAACTCTAGGCAAACCGTATCTAAGAATTACTGTGTTTCACATTTTTAACTCTCTGAGTGTTCACTAAAGTACACATAAGCCTGATAATCATATCCCATAATTTAACATTATGGTTATTAATCTCCCAATTGGCTTGCCCTTCCTGATCCACTCGAATTCTTCCCAAACATGAGTATAGCCTATAAAGAGCTGGTTTTCTTTAGGTTGAGTCATGTGAGTCATATGATGGTATCTAGATCATGCCTTGGATGATTCTGGTTTTTCATGTTTTTAAAACAAATTTCTTTGGTTATATATATAACACAAGAATATATATTCCTTGTAAAAAATCAAAATATTTCTATAAGCCTAAAGTCCACTTTATGGGATACTCCTTTCTACCACCTCCCCACAGCGGCCCTTCCACTAGAAGATTCCAGGCTTTGAAGAAAGCACACTGAGTTGGGAGTGAGAACAGCAGGTTCTTTAGTCTTAACTTGCGTTGGGTTATCACTATTAGCCTTGGCTGCCCTAACATTATCTGGCCTTCTCTATAGCACAGATAGAGACTGGAGACAAAGATATCAGATCTGTGTTGAGCAACTGTCCAGACACAAAATCGACTTTTTTTTTCACCTTTTGCACAGGGTGTATGTAGAGAAACCACCCGGCCACTAAGACGAGGAATTTCAGTAATGGGTACCTGGCCACAAACAAAAATAGTGGCATCCAAATGAATGGCTTAAAATAGCTCCTAAAAATTCTACGCCAAGAACAAGAAAAAGAAACAGCAAGAGGAGTGCTGGGCTTGGAGTCTGAGCGCTCACCTGGTTCTGGCTCCGTCTCTTAAGAGTGGTGTGACCCTGGGCAGGTCTCCCAGCCTCTTTCAGCCTTGGTAGTCTCATCAGAATTTGCTGAAGACCACTGGGCAGAGGCCCTTTCTGTTCCCACAGCCTGACTTACTCTAGTCCCACAAACCAGCAGGTGGCAGTAACTACTAGACTAGAAAGCCAGCCTGCCCCTGGTTTCCGGTCACAGCACTAACAGACCTCAGAAAGTAAACGCAATCAGCACGGTAAGATAAACCATGAGGACAGACTATCAGTGGGACTGGGTACAAATAAACTACTTCTGAAGAACAGAGAATGAAACAAATAGTAATAGAATGCAATGACAAGATTTGATTGAAACTGACTGAGACTGAAAATCTAAAAGGCACATACCTTTCTCTTTATGGCAACTGACTGTGGTTTAGTTAATCTTGGAGGAGAGCTTTGAATATTTTCTTCTTCCTCTTCTTCTTCCTCTTCCTCCTCTTCTTCCTCCTCCTCTTCCTCCTCCTCTTCCTCTTCTTCCTCATCCTCTTCTTCTTCACTGCTCTCTTTAGACAGCTCCATCAGCTGCCCTCGTTCCCCTGCCACTGGCCGTCTCTCCGGGGAATGCAAATATTTATTTTTCGATTGTACTTTTGCAGGTGATTGCCTACTGTTAGCTCTAGATGACAGGATTTCTTGCTCCTCCTTTTCCCAGCAGCTAGCTTGTTCCATTAGCCGCTCAGCCTAAGGGGGGAGGGTAAAAACGGCAGGCCAGTGAGAGGGCAGTCAGGCAGCCAGAGCCTCTAAGGATCAAAGGCAAAGGATCTCTAAGTCATTTCTGATCAGGACAGTCAGCCAGCCAAGCAGCATTCCAGCTGCATCATCTCAGGGCTCTCTGACATCAGTTAGGATAACAAATCAAAGAAGATTGGGTTTCATGGGATATTTAGCAGTATTAATGATGCAGCGAATTGATTTGAGTCCTTTATCAGTACATTACACGCTCACTGGCATGGAGCACTTTAAGCAAGTTCATAAACACAAAGAATCGATTGACACTGCAGCCTTGGAGCTCAGCACCAAATTCGATCTGATTACATGCTGTCAGTATTGAAAAATGCTGCTTTGTGATCAATGATAAATGTTTCATTTTTCATACTCAATTCAATAAAATTATCATGTCTTACCATGCAACCTCTGTTAGACAAATTAGTGCCATATCATTTCACAAGCTCGCTCTATACAACCAAGCTTTTGACAACGATGTTAATGACTTTCTTAGCTTAAGAAAGCCACAAGATTGAAGGTACACATGTTAGGCTGATGAAGCCAATCATTACCTCCTTTTCAGCTTCTCGCTCTTCTTCAGAAACTGCAGCATTAGAAATTAAAATTGGGGTCCACCTCAGACTCTCGGGATCAAGTTCATTGGACCGAGAACAGGTTTTCAGCTTTTCCATGTGACTCAATATCAACTTTTCCCTTCTAATGATAACGAATCTGTAATGTGATGAGGCAGAACAAAGTGCAATCAAAAGCTAAAATTTCATTTCACCTTCACATAATGACATATGTTAGTACTAATATTACCCGGGCGAGGAAAAATCAGAAAGCTCATCAACGAAAAGGTACAGCAAATTGACATTTGACCAGCAAAAAAGCGTCATTTCCTGTTTTCTTTTTAAAAGAACGGTTTTAACAATATTGTTGGGAAACCTCTTTCACTGGAATGACTCTGCCTGACTCCGAGGATTCTTCCTGGTGTAAGATGCTTGAGAGGTAGCTGGGACTGCCCAAGGCACCGGAACTCACCTGCCATCCCTCCTGTCAATCATGTGGAGGTGCTGCAGAGTAGTGGCGATGTCATGTGGGCACATGCCCGTAGCTCTGCTGATCGCCTTGATGCTGATGTGCCTCTCATGGTGGTGGTACAGATACTCTAAGATGACGCTCTTCCAATAGGCCAGGTAGGACAGACGGCCCAGATCAGAGAGTGGCTTTTCAGGGGACCCTGCTTGGCCTTCTCTTCTAGAAAGCAAATAGCCTAGAGCAGAAAAAGCAAAGTCAACCTCACTATGGTGCTTTCAGACATTGCAACAGGGCCACTTGAAATAATTTAAGCAGCAACAAGGTGAAAACACCACATCAGAGAAGTGCATGGATTTTATGTCTGTAGTCTCTTCCCAGTTACAGTGATTTGATCTCCATGAAGGTCACGCTCCTGAGCCTTTTACGGGGGCACTGGAAGGGAACTCATATCGCTAGCAGTGGCAGTCCACACACACGCTGTTGCATATTTAACAAAACCAAGGCTGAAGAGGTTACTTCTGATAAGTCTCAGAATTCAAGTCTCACACCAGCTTTAGATTCTTTCAAAAAGTAAATGTCAGGCACTTACTCACAATCCTGTCGAGGGACCACCCCAAACATTAATGAGCAAGTTGTTTTCCGCAGGAAGGACCTAATGACCCTTTGACAGCTGGGTCTTAATAAAAGAGAAGGACCTCTGTTGACTCAGGTACTATATTGCTTGTTGCATTTAACTGGAGGGCTCTGAAGCTTTGTTTTAGGACTAATGAAAGAATGTCTTTTAAGTCAACTGCTACAGCTCATATCAGCTCCACTAGCTCTATTTTCACCTCTTTCATGGAAATGAATTCATAATCCAAATCCAGAACATTGTTCCTACAAATTAAAACAAAACAAAACAACTTCCTTAAGCAAACTGTTTCATGTATACTCAGAAAATCCCTGAGCACAGTAAGCTTTTGAACATGCATTTTACAGCATTACTGTGAAGGTTCCTTGGCAAAGGAACTTTCAAATGAGAAAAACTTTAAATCCACTTGATGGTAATGAATGAAAGCCGGCGGCTGTCTCGGTAATTAAGAGCCACTTATGGAGCAGAGAAGAAATGCTATAAACTAATGGTGTCTACCTTGCTCTAATTATCTATTTAAACAGCCTCACCTTCACGAACTTCCTCCAATTTAAACAAACATCGACCACATACAGTAGGTGGCAGCAATTACAAAACCATGTCGCTGTGTAAACCGCCCCAAATCTTCAGCATTTTCCTTCTTTATCTACATTTCCAAAATGGCTGCATTCTCAAGAATTTTCTCGATTTTGGATTTTTTGCTAAAAGGAGAAATGCTTCTGATGCATTTTCCTCCCTTTCAAAATCAGTATAAATAATGGAGAAATACAGAACAAGAAATCCAACATGACCCTAGAGGGGTATAATACAGTATTTTGCATTTTGATGGTTTTAATCTGAATGCCGTTATAAAGAAAGAATAGGCATATATTTAACTTTAGGTTTTGCTCCAGTCTTTTGACTTATTTGTCTCTTTAACTCATGTTTAAGTGGAAAGAATCTGATTGAATGCAAACAAGTGCCACAAAATTTTACAGTCAAATCATCGATCACACACCATTCAGCTTCACACAGAGGCTTCCAAGAGCAGTGTGTCAGGAATGCTAACGGCACCGGCCACTGTGCCGGTCCCAGTCTGCACCGCTCGTGCCCAATATGGAGAAAAGCTCTGCTGCCAGCGCACAAAGGGTGCCCGAATCTCAGAACACAGATAATTGGCACATGTGTCACCTGCCTCCTAAGTGCTTGGAACACGCTGAGAAATTTACTCAGTCAGCTGGAGGTCCCAGCTCTGTACTCCTGGGGGTTAGAGAACCAGAGTGCCATGGATATGAAACTATCCCCCTTTTGTCCATGAGATCCCACAATTAAAAGTCCCCTGCAGTGACTGTCAAATTCCCTAGCCCCTCGCTGGTTCTCATCTGAGCCCCACAGTTGGGGACAGAAACCCCCAGCCCTCGGCCTGGCAGAAACGTTTCTGTATCTCCGAACAGTCAGAAGGTGGGATGTGCCCTCCCTACCTATGTTCCCCACAACAATGAGCAACCTTTCTCCGGAGGCACACGCGCTTCTTTGTTCTGTCTTCTCTTCCCACAGTCCCTACTCTGGGCTAAGAGGAGGCAGCCAGAATCCCTCCAAAATATATTTCGCACAGCTGTTCATGATTTTACACCCCGAGGTGGTACAGATACACCTTATGAGAGCCTGAGCTGACACTGGTTAGGCCAGTGGAGCTACCAGGTGACGTGGGGTCTGTGGAGAGCTCTTAGGCATAAGCCTTTCAGCACCTGTTACTCCCACCACGTTGAGTGGCTGTCCCTGGGGACACTCCCTTGGACACAGTCTGTGAGTGACACCGCCACGAAGGGTGCTGGAGCCCTACGGGGCCACGGGAGGCAGCAGCCTGCTGAGCACACGCACACCGAGCCCACTGGGCTTTCACAGCAAACACCACCGGCCAAACACCAAACGGGTTTTCAGGGGTGATACACAGCGACGTTACTGACCACACAATGCCACTGTCCCACATCACTGCCCCGCCTACAGCTTGTTTTTCCTTCTCTGGCCTCGTGAACCTCTCAAGAAGCGTACGATAGAGGAGAGAACTTCCACATACTAAGGACCATTTAGAACCATTTGTAAGTCCACCAAGTCTCTTCCTGAAGGAGAAATTTTGGGCTTAAATGAAATAAAGTTCTATGATCGGAAGGACCGAGGATCATTCTGATTCCTCACTAGTCAAGTGAAATCACTTGTAACCCATTAGAACACACGGCTAAGAGAAAGCTGCGCCATGTCTGCTCTGCTCCATTTGTGCGTGCACCAGGCTGATGCAGTAGACGATTTAAATTTTTCCTGCGACAGGCACTTTCCCTCAAAAAAAGCTGTAGCTGGTGCTGACCCGTCATTACTTTGAACTTCATGGAAGATTTTAAAGAATGAATTTCTTGCCATTTTTTTTCTTTCTACCTTTTCTAGACTTCTCAAATCATAATTACCACATAGCCCACTGACAGAATAATTTTTGGTAAGAATGTTTATTTATTAAGTAGTTGTAGACATGTAGCTCTTAAATTTAACTTACCAATAAGATGCCAAAAAATTGATCTAAGATGCAGGGAAATAAAAAGCACTTATCTCGGAAGCCAGTGCGCTATCCTAAAGCATCTGAGACAAGCACAATGCACCCCGTGAATGGGTTCCCACGGCGCTCTGACACCTCTCCT
Organism: Micronycteris hirsuta; assembly: GCA_004026765.1. NCBI lineage: Eukaryota > Metazoa > Chordata > Mammalia > Chiroptera > Phyllostomidae > Micronycteris > Micronycteris hirsuta. The sequence continues at coordinate 120,660 of PVJI01001900.1, forward strand.
CCACTCAGGGTAGTTTCAACCAGAAAACCCGAACTATCCCTGGGGAGACCTTGCTCTTCAGACTGAAAACAAAGTGATGTTTGAAGGATAAACCCCAGTGGCTGCAGTATAATTAATTGCTGGTGAAATTATTCCCTTTACATTGTCTGTGAGCCAGAGACGCTGGTGAACGGCACTTACTCTGCAATAGGAGACTTGGAATTGAAAGCCGACTGCCCGGAAACACCTCGCCAGCATCAACTGTCTTGATACCAGTGAAAGCGGGCTTCCTCTTTTGTTTCAGGGGAAGGTGAGGTCTGAGTTTTAGCGCTCAGACCACACACTTAATTCAAAAGATTATCAAGGTGTTTGCAGAAAGGTAGGGTGAGAACAATGAGATGTCTGAAAAAGGTAAGCATTTCTAAGCTTTACCACAGGAGACCCAAACTCACCTCACTCACCTCTGTTAAGGCTGACCTAGTTGGAGTAAGAAAATCAATTGTCATGTTAACTAGTCCTGATCCTTGTGTTTGAAATGGTTAACTCCCGCCTGAGGGGAGAAGCGCCTTCTGGTAGACAGATCTTCAGGATAAGGAAGGAACTATCTAGACAAGGTCAAGCTGTTTTTGCAGACCTAAGTTCCCAAATTAATTGAACTCCCAGCATATTAACTGCAAAATTAACTGTGTAAAAATATAAAACAGTCCTTCCTTTTAAACTAGTTATAATTTCAAGACTGTAGACTGGAGCGAAGTGAAATCATGTTCTTGGGCCAGGTGTGGACATGGATAAGGATGTACCCCCACAAAGGCAGCCACCCCCTCAGCCTTGCACACCTTCATCTCCTACCACCTGGAGCCAAACCATACGAACTTCCTCAAATACCAGAGAGTCAACTTTGGCAAGCTACTCCCAACTCCCATCTGTCTGGATTATGTGTTTGGTGTAGCTAGCTGCTTGTAGGAGGAAGATAATCTTCCAGGACTACCCGCCATTCATCAGACACCTGTTTATTAGCTTAGCAAACCCTGCTGAAAGGTTCGTCCCAGTAGACAGCACTGGGTCTGTGAGCCTGGGAACTGACACGGGGCCAGGGATTTATGGCAGCTCTCAGGCAGAGGAAATCCGACAGCTCTAACCACGTATCTCATGGCTGGGGATGGAAATCCACTGGTCTACATTCACCTGTTACTAGGATCTGGGGTTAAGCAGCTCTGTGACCAAGTGGATGAATGGCATGTAATTAGTTTAAACAGTGATACATAAAGTTGACAGGTGATACATGTCTCCTTGCTGAAATTTTGTGGTGATTTTGCAATTAGTTTAAAAAGGAAGCTGAATCTTAGCCTTTCCATTGTTTCAAGAGGGAGGGAGTGTTCTAAGTGACTTGTGACCTGCCTGAATTTTTACTGCCTGCCAACTTTCCCCATAAATTAATAGGCATAGCCATTATAAATGGAAGCTCTTAAGCAAAAAAAAAAAAAAAAAAAAAAAAAAAGGTTTTTTAATGTAAAGACCAAAACTTTTGGGAACCACTGATTTAATGTGAAAACCCCTGCTATTCAAGCATTGCCTCCTAGCAAAAATGCGAATTTTGAGTTTTTAGATTTTATCTATTTTAAGACATTGGTTTTGAAAATGTGGAAGATTAAGACATTTCTCCCACAATTCTATGGGCTTGACTTCTCAACAGACTTCTCAGTCCACCCACTACAGACCAGCGGTTTTCAGGGGGGTGGGCAGACCCACAGTATCAGCATCACCTGGGAACTTGGTAGAACTGCAAGTTCTCAGACTTACAGATCCGAAACCTGGTGGCGAGGGCTCAGCACTTGCGCTTTTGCAAGCCCTGCCGGTGACTCTGATGCACACGAGCTTGAGGACCACCGCTGTAAAACTGCTACGGAGCCACTAGTTTGGATGAGGTCATGAAAACTGCTTTCTGTTGTAAGAGAGTCACTAAACATGTGGGTAGGCGAAAACAGGTTTACAGTTGTTCGTATGGATAATAATACAATTAATTAATAATAATACAAGAATAAACTCCATTTTGTGTGCTCACAACTGTAAACCTACTTTTGCCAACCCCTGGATATGGTGGAACTGAAGAATCTCAGACAGGTGAGGAGACCTTACCCAGCCCCTTTGTGAGAAAGAACTGGGGAAAAGAATCTCTGAAGTCCCTCCCTCTAGCCTGAAATTTAGCTGGAGATCACTGAGTTGCTGAGTGGCTTTGTCCACGGATGCTGTGCGTGTGCTTCTCAACCTTCACTGTGCAAATAATCACCTCTGGTTACAACTGAAGACCTGGGGTGGGGCCTGAGATTCTGCATATCTAACAAGTTCTTATACCATGAACCACACCTGAATAGCAAGGGTGTTCACAGTAAATCAGTGGTTCCCAAAAGGTTTGGTCTTAGGACATCTTTAATTTTTTTTTTCACTTAAGAGCTTCCATGTATAATGGCTCTGTCTATTAATTTATAGAGAAATTTGACAAATACTTAAGAATTCATTAAAAAATCCAATACACCCACTATGTGTCAACATAATTTTTATAAAAAATATTACATTTTCTAAAACACAAAAAAGTTGTGAGAAGGGTGGCAGTGTTTTACATTTTTGCAAATCTCTTTACTATCTGGCTTAACAGAAAACAGCCACATTCTCACATCTGCTTTGGTATTCAGTCTGTTGTGCTATCACAGGTCATAAAATTTCTTGAAAACTCTACCACACACTCATGAGAGAATGAGAGTAAGAAAAGCACAAAGCCTATTTTAGTATTACTTTGAAAATAGTTGTGACCTTGCAAACTCCCTGAAAGGGCCGTAGGGATCTCCAGGGGTCCCTGGACCATACTTTGAGACCATCTGCATTAAATAAAAAATGGAAATAATTTTTAAAAGTTAGGCAAAAGGGCCACAGGTATTGTAAAACAATACAGAATATTTATTGAACACAGTATGGCAGATCAGAGGTGCTATGGGTTGGTTAAGAGCAAGGGTTCTAGAGCCAGGCTGCTTGGAATGGGATCTAGGGTCCATCATGCACCAGCTGTGTGACCTTGGGCAAGTTATTTAACCTCTCTGTGCCTCAGATCCCTCATCCATAAAATGTGGAGAATAGTCACACCTATCTCTTAGGGCTGCTGTATTAAGTGAATTAATACAAAGCATAAACAGTGCTTTGCGTATTACAGAAACCCTATAATGAGTGTTACGTAGTATTACTAGTCAACATATTGAATAAATGAAATCTCAAGGTGATCATTTGGGCAACTAGGTTATCTTTTATGTAGGGAAGATAAAATTTGGACAGAAGAAAAGAGGCAGACTGCTCTACAGAAAGATTAAGACCTACCTTGCTCTTCCTACTTCTGCCTGAGGCACCTGAAAACCACTCCATTCACCCCAAAGCCTCAGACAGACTTCTCTCCAACCACCCCCTCCCACCGAAGCTAACCACCCAAATATAAATTTAAGTAAAGGAAGAAGCCATGAAAAAATTTAAATACGCATGTATAGTGCCTCAGGAATGATCTCAAGAAACTGGCGACTGAAAGTTCCCAGCAAGCACAGCTCCGTGCCCCACAAATTCCCTTTGGTCCTGAAGTCCTAAACTTCAAGGACACTCTCAGTACCCAACAAGCCCGTCAAACCACAACAACAATGATGGCTTGAGGGCTTCAGCAGAACCAGAGACAGTCCCAGGACAGATGAAACAAAGACCCAAATATTCTGGAAGACCCAGATGTGTCCCTGGGAAACTGGCCTGAGCCAGTCAGAGCCAGAGAATGGAGCCAGTGGGTCTGCGGGGAAGGCAGACTGGCTGCCTGGGGTCACATCCCAGTCTGCTTCTCTACACGGCCTCTTTAAGGTCTCTCTGAGCAAAGATCCCACGAGCTCCTGGCTCCAGTGCTGAGGCCACTGGTCTTTCTTACTGATTCCCACCCTTCCGCCCCTCCTCGCACCCACTCCCAAGTCCACCAGGGAGAGGAATAGCACTCCTTCGACTTCCCTCCGAGGGGAAGGTGCGTGGCAGGGGCATGACTCCCCTGCAGGGGTGGGATACACGTGTGTGTGTGTGTGTGTGTGTGTGTGTGTGTATGCATGTATATGTTTACAAACCTACAGACCGTGCACGATTTCACCAGACGAGTTCCATGACTCTGCGTGTGGGCATGAACTTCCGTGAAGGGAGCGTCACTCTGTGTGTGTCAGTCCCCAGAGAAAAGGTGGGTACTTATATGAACTCGTAAAAATGATTCACAAATAAGGCATCAAGCAGCAGGAAAGCGGACTCTCCCCCCTCTGCAGCAACCTCCTAAGTCGGCAGTGGCCAGGGCCAGAGAGACCCCAGTGAGACAGTCACAGGCCAAAGATGAGTCAATGGTATTTTTATAATTGATAATGTAACTAATGAGGATGTCTCTTTATTTCTCTTTTTTCTATCCTCTGATCTAGCCCACTGATTCTCAACTCTGGCTGCATATCAGAATCACTCAGAGGCTTTTAAAAGCTGTGGATCTCAACTCCTGCCTGTCTCAGGCCAGTCTGGGCTCAGATCTATTATGGGTTACATTAAGCAAAGGGTCTAGGGGACTCTGCCTTGGCCAGAATGTTAAAGGGGGTGCAACACCAATCCCACGTCTCCATCTCTGCCACCCCACAGGGCTGTGGTGTTAGCAGTGGTGTGTGATGAGACCCAAGCAGAAGGTGAACCATGGGGGAAATGAAGACACCGAAGAGTGGAGGCCAGGGAGAAGATGGTCACTCAGGAAACGGAGCTCTGAGACTCCCCAGAAGTTCCATTTATTTAAGCACGTAATGAAGGAATGTTTGCTTGTGGGTGTCACCGCACCAGCAAGGTCCTGGCCTGGTGGACCAGAGAGATAATTTTCCTTCTGTGATATCGATCTGGTCTCTCAATTTTCTTGTTAGAAAAATGAGGCACCTCGGACAAGGACAAAATGATCACAGAGTAAGAGATGTTATACTTTGTCAACAGCACTTATTCCCAAACTAAAATCATTTGGGGAGGGCAAGAATTTTTTAAAATATCTTTCCTTACATACACTTCAGAAGTAACCAAGATTCTTTATGATGCCCATTGCCTATTATGAATTGAAGTCAAGCTCTGACTCGTCACTCAGAGGCATTTCTAGTTAGGTAACAAGTGGTAAATACCAGTATCACGCCTTCGAAGTGTCAGAAACTAGAAAAACATGTCAGAATAAAGCCCTCTTCTTTGACCTTTTTTGATTTTCCCCAGGTCAAACCACTTTTAAATTCTGGAAAGTTTTAGGAAAAACAAATTTACCAAAAAAAATGAAGATGAAGTAATTTGGCATTTTACTATTATTTCCTCTTATAAATATTGGAGATTCAATCTGGAAAATTGTTTCAGAAACTACTTTAATTCTTCCAAGTTTAAACCTGGATAAATTTTCATATTTAAGTTGCAAAATCCTGGTAATAAGAGTTTGCCATTAAAAAGTTGCAAGATTTTAAACACTGCATTAAACACATAGACACTTGAAATAAAGCATCTGCTCCAAGCAATTACCTATGAGTTCTTACAGTGCTTCACCTCTAAGACATTCTCCTATTTCTAAAACATTACAACAAACCTTTTCCTTAAATGAACTACCAAAAGCAGAAACTGGAGTTTCTTTTGCCCACCTTTAGAGGCCCGCGGCTCTGTGGGGGCCGCTGAGACAGTCTAGCATCTCATGGCGCCTGGTCGACTCCCGCCCAGCAGCCGGGGTGGGAGCGCTACACCAGCACAGACACTGCCACAGATTTCCGAGCCAAGCTTTGGAAGGCGGGACGGTGAGAAGAGCAACGTGCCTTTCCATTCACTCCCCCACAGCCACCTTACATTACTCAGTGTGCGTGTGGAGGCGGTGGGACTGTGTATATGCGTACTATCTGTAATTCTCAAAAATAGGACAAAATATGCTTAATTCCAATTCAGGATGATAAGCTTTCACAGAGCAAGACTGAAAGATGAAAGGGGGGGAAATATAAATCTAAGATTTTTCTTTGTTTTCAAAGTACATTTCAAAAGGCAATTTGTCAGTCTTTCAGATAACTTTCTAAAATCAGAGAACAGCCCCATCGCCCAGTCTGACTGATAGCTCCTGTTGAAAATGTGAGGCAGACAGATTATCTCTACTTGTCCTCAGGTCATCTGGACAAACCATCCTCTCCCGCTCACCTGCAGAAATGGAACCCTTCTCTTTTTGTTTATTTTTTATTTGTCTCCCATAAGCTTTGAGGAAAAAGCCTCTGGCAATAAATGGTGCTGTCTGCAACAGGCGGCCGATGAGCCTATTTGACAGACGCGCAGCCGGTGTATGCAGGCTGGGAAAAATGAGGTGCTCAGGTGAGTAACTAGCTGGTTTGCCAGTGGAAGTGTGTATCTATGTAAGTATTTAGCCTTTAATCCTAGAGGAATCTTCAAGTCCAAACTGACTCTAGTTTGATGTCAGCGGTTAGAAAAACAAAATCATAGAAAATATCATCACTGATAGTATTAAAAGATATCAGTCACCACCCCTTCAGTGAGTAGGTGATACCTTTCTCGAAGTCAACTATTTAGATAGGCTCCCTAATACTGCCAGTAGAATTGAGACTTCAGTAACAATACATTAATATTAGTACAGCTTTTGTCACAATATCCTAACATTACCCCTGTGACTCTTTATACCATGTGTTCACTGCTAATCAAAGAATCTGCACTCAGCTTTGAGAGGACGGCCACGGTTCAGGAGTGTGTTCGACAGCTGAGCGCCCACCCGGCTGTAGTCGCTCTTCCAGTGAGGTTGTATACACATACCCCGTTTTCCAAATTTAATAAGGAAAAAGCTCTGGGAGTTTAATTTGTTAACTAGTATGCAACTGCTAAACACAAGAACCACAAACTACATAAATAACAGGAACTCAAACAGACATGTTAACAGCTAAAGTTCACTTTTAAAGAATCAATTCAATATGCTACATGCAAGTAATCAATCACACTGTAATCATCATTTTCAAATCTAAGTACAACACAGATACTCATGGGGGCACATACAACTTGGTGGAAGTGTATGATTATGGACGAGCAGATTGAACCTGTAAATTATGTAACTGTCTCTTGTAATTACCCTGCTTGAGAACCAAAAGAAACTTCCTGTATAATTTTACAGGAGGATGGGGGTTGAGATACAGAATTGCTTTTTAGTTGGTGCTAACCCTTCAACAGCTATTTAATTATGTGTGATGAGGTCAAAGAAAGTATATTTTTAATTTATGAAAAGTTGGCAGGGAGTTATTTCAAAGTAATCTTCTGAAAAGCTCTAGATTATTAATGAAACCTGATGAGTTCTCTTCCTCTTCAAGAAAGATTTATCTAAATTATTTGGTAAAATAAACAACATTTAAAACATTCACAGGCGTCATTCATTTTATTTCCTCTATAGAAACATTCATTATGGTCTGTAAGTTTTTAACTGCAAGCAACTGAAAAGCTGCAGGGGTAGAAGGCTGTCGGAGTCTTCACATACACCTGCTTTGGTAGGGGTAAAAAAATCTCATTAAGTTCCTTAAATGCATAGGGAAAAGCTCCATCACTGGGCAAACCACAGGGCAGGACTTCTCATCCAGGAACGGAGAATCATCTTCTTAAGAAGCAGGAAGCCTATTTTGCAGTAAATAATCAGCAGAGCCTCGTTTCAAGAGAAAGACATTGTAGCCTTCTTCTTCCCCTTTCTTGAAATCTAACTTCCAACATCTTTTCTCTAAGAACTGTTTTTAGTGCCTAAAGATTTACTCCAAATATTAGAACTGCTTAATATTCACCATTTTAGGAAGAAGGAAGGGCAATTTCCTACACTTACAGTGTCTGCCAGGTGGGTGGATGGAAGGAAGGAAAAAAGGAATTAGAAACAAACAAGGAAAGTGCCAATATTGCAGTGCCTTTTCTTTATCTCTTTGGCCTCTCTGTTCCATATTTTCTCTTCAGTACACCCCTATTTTGCATAAACATTCCTTGTCTGAATTCTCTATTTTACTACCTTTCTGTTAACATACAATCCTTAAATTATGTTTCTCTAGGTTACAGACATGCTATTCTCTAATGGACTAGACTCAACACTTGAGAGGATATGATTCTAGTAAATTTCAGTACATTTCCTTCACATAAAATTGGTTCTGTAAGTCTGACATGGAGCTGATGCCAACATACCAGATATCTATAAAGTAATAAAGGCATCTGAGGATGTTTGGGTGTGTTTGTAAATCACAGAGACAGGAGCTCTTTAAAGAGCTCTGAGACGGGCGTGGAGGCCAAAGCACTCAGGCGGAACTGGGTGTCATCACAGAGTTCCCCAACAAAAGCCAAGCAGGCGTGGTAGCTCCTCTCCCGCCCATCCGTACCCTGAGGTCATGGGGTGGGATCTTCCTGGCCCCGTTGTGAGGTCTGTGTGTAGATATCGGAAGGTCCTGCCCACTTCTCCCCATTCCTAGAGGTGATGGTCCCAGTGAGAGGTATGGAGAGCATCAACAGCCCTTTCCTTACCTGTTTGCTTTCACAGAAAGGTCCCCAATTCCCAGAACCCATGAGTATGTCACCTTATATGGGCAAAGAGACTTTGCAAAAATGGTTAAGGTCTCTGAGATGGGGAGGTTGTCCTGGATGAGTCAGGTGGGCCCAAGGTAATCGCAAGGGTCCTCCCATGAGGGGGCAAGAGGGTGACAGTAAGTAGCAGGTGATGTGACCACGGAAGCAAGAAGATGGAGTGATAGAGGAAGGGGCCACGAGCCAAAGGACGCTGGCAGCCTCCAGGAGCTGACAAAGGCAAAGAAGAGAGTCTCCCCTAAAGCCTCTAAAAGGAACCAGCCCTGCCCCGGCTGGTGTAGCTCAGTGGATTGAGCGCGGGCTGGGCACCAAAGGGTCCCGGTTCGATTCCCAGCCGGGCATGTGCCTGGGTTGCGGGCCAGGTCCCCATGAGGGCCATGTAAGAGGCAACCATACATTGCTGTTTCTCCCTCTCTTTCTCCCTCCCTTCTCCTCTCTCTAAAAATAAATAAATAAAATCTTTAAAAGGAACCAGCCCTGCAGATCCTTTTTAGACTTCTGATGTCCAAAACACATCTTTTTACAGAATAAATTCTCTACTTCATTTTAAATTATGATTCCATTTGCCCTCCCCCCCGAAAGGACATATACTGTGTAAAGTGAGATCTACCTATGTTACATTTTCTCAAAATTTCAGCAACGTCTTTTCAATACTTTCTACTGTGTACAACTACTATATTGATTAAGAGCAGAACAAAGTGATCACTACCCAGCTTCTGTGTCCCATGACACTCCCCTAGGGTCCAAGCCACCATCACATCTTATCTGAATATTGCAATAGCATTAGAACTGGTTGCCTAGTTCCAGGCTTACACCCCTTCTACATAGATATTCCCTTAAATGTTAAGACCCTAGGATCTGGATGTCCTAGCCTGCTGGGGCACAGACCCCCAACCCCACTTCTGACCCTCAGATGGGCAAATTGCATAATTTCTCTGTGTCTAGTTTCCATGTCTCAAATGTTTATTACAAAGACTGAGTTTTATATATAAATCACTTCAGAATAGTACTTGACACTTAGGAGGCACACAATAAATACTGACCTGCTATTATCCTCCCAAAAATACTTTCTATTGTATAATCACATTGCATATTTTTTTCAATGTAGATAATTGGGTTACATGCATAACTGAATTTATTTTAAACCACTCAACCATTTTAAGTACTTTATAAACATTAATTTAAAACAATTTTGTTGAAAAAAGGAGCTCCTCTATGATGTTAATCCAGAGCAGGACTCAATATAAATAATTATAAAACAGAGGTTTCTATATTGGCAAGCATAAAAATGTAGCACTAATATTAGAATAAAAATATGTTAACTGCAAACCTATGGGGGAGAAAAAAAAGCCAGATTCCTAACTAATATTTTCCTAACATAATTCTAAACAAACTAAAGAAAATCTTTTGCTTGACCTAAACAAATCAATAGTAAAAAAACACTACTTACAACAAGCTGAAATTATATATGTGTTGTTCAGAAATACTATCATGAGTGATTTTTATCTTACAATATTCTACTTCAAACATAATGTCTCTACAACAAGCTGAAAAATATGTTTAAAGGGAATAGTTGCAAAACCAGTTATAGCACCAATTTCAACCAATCAGAACAAAACCTTTCTTGGTCTTGTTTTAATAATGGAAAAATGCTTCCCTTGCATATCCCTAACCAGGAAAACGGACAAAAGAGTTGGAAGCATCTCCTCCTCTGCACTGGCAGAGCCCCGTGCGCACCTCCCGCAGCTTCGCCAGGCTGGACGGATCCTCTACGTGTTTGACTGTCCACTACTCTGTGGGCAAGGACTGGATCATTTATCCTTACGGTCTCATACCCTAGGCTGACCCTGGCACAGTCTATGTAAAGCATGTTTACCGAAGGGATGAAGGAATACGTAAGTGAAAAAAAACGAAGACTGAGAGGATATCTGAGGTCTAGCACCGGTTCTGCCACAAGCTGGTGGGGTGAATCTGGTGGCTGTTGTCAGCGATGCAAAGAGGACTGACGAGCTTTGGGCATGCATCTGTTCCTTTACTCCCTGACCAAACCTTTCTTGGGCACACCTACTATGTGCTTGGCACTGTGCCCAGGGCTTGGAGTTCAGCAGTGAACACACCCTGGCCCCCATGATGGCATTGCCAAGGTTCCATTGAATGCTAAAGGTCGGGTTTTCTCATACTAATTATATGAATGAAATTTTCCCAGTAGCTAGTTTCAAAATGATTCATTGCAAATTCTAGTCAATGTTAGAAATCCTAGCAGACAAAAGATCTGTGGAGAAAAAAAATCCACCTGCATTCCAAAACTTGAAAAAATTCCAAGCTATGTAAAGCAGAGCAGTAGCTACAGACTGTATGTTTCATATTTACAATGCTTTCATTGAAGCAATGAATACAAACTATTCTATAAGAGCTATTCATTTGCTCTTATTTATGACAAGCTTAGTTTAAAAAGATACATAAATAAATCGTTAGCTGCACTGCCTCATGCAACTCATTTCAATGCATTCAGTAACAGTCAACTTCTGAATAAATCACTGAGAGCTCAATTTTCAACCTCATGCTATCTTTATCATATTAAAATATATTGTACTTCAAGTTCAATGTAATAAAATAGTCATGACAAGGCCTTTAGTACAACATATTATAATGAGAAAATAAGGAAAAATAGCCATTTTCCTGATTATATTAAACTAGAATTCTATTAAAATATATGTCATCATTATACTTGATTACACAGGTCAAAACATGTCTTCCAAAACCAAGCAAGTCTGAGGATACAGCTGCTCGTCCTATCTTCCAACAAGTGCCCTACTGGAGCAGGACGGGGGCGGGGGGGGGGGTTCCGAGCTTAGAAAAGGCTATGGAGGACCCCAAAGCGTGACTTATCCTTTAAGGACTGCCTTGACTGTGTTCACCCAGGGAGAATAGCTGCTGGGAAAGCTTTGCAAAGAGAGCGGCTTTCTTGACAGTTTCTTAAGAGTAAAGTTAGAATCTTTCTTCCAAAATAAATGCACAAGGAAATGAATTATCTGATAAAACTAAGGAAAAGATATGTGTCTCTTCAATCAACCGTGTGTAAATGTGAATTCTGTCACAGCTCCCCTTTCTCTGCCCAAGGTTTGTAGTAGATAATGACAATCCTCTCTCTGACTGCAGCTTCAATCCGAGGAGAGGCTGCACACGAACAAAAACGTCACATCTTAACGGAAGGCAAGCACACCCGACACCATTTGTAAGTAAGTAAACCACAGCTGATCGATTACGTTCTAATAAAATAAAATGCTATTTCCTAAGAACCACATGTGAGAAGAGAAAGTACATTAAGAAAGCTCTTCCCATGGTAATTCATTTAATATCTGTTCGACAAATAATAAGATCCTACTAAGTGTCAAGCTCTTCCGGAAAGTGAGACTGAAGGAGAAGAACAGTCTCTAGCCCAGGAAGCTCACTTCTGGTGAAAGAGACAGACAGTAAACAATAAATACATAAAGGACATATGCCACTTTCTAATTGACTTTGCGGCTGCTCAGCCTAGAGTACTTTTTAATGGTCAGTGCCACTGAAGAAAGACCTGCAGCCCACCCAAGAGAGAGCGTGTGCCCTAAACGAGCACTTCCTGAGCTCTATTGCACCACGGATAAGCCAGCATTCACATGTCTTGCTGGGGTGAAAGGATGGGGCTGCTCAGCAAGACAAGCACTAGAGTTCAGGGCCCCCTGGGGCTGAAGGCAGCATAATCTAGGCCTACCTGTACGCATCCGTGTCACCTGCTGAAAGTGCAGCCCTAAGCCGACCACAACAGCACAGAGATGCCCAGAGACTCTTGCTAGAGAAATGGGGTGTTCCACCAGGGCCTGTGAGGCTGGGACATTGCTCTTGGAGAGAATCTGCTTACCCTATTATACTCAACTTGCCCCCTGAGGGAAGGTAGTGACTTCTGCATAGTCTTGGTGCCTTAGCGTTTACAGACAGGAAAAACACGGCTCACTGGACCCAACAATACAATTCCTAAATTAAAACACCTTTTTTTCTACAACAGATAGGCTATTTATTTATTTAAAAAAAAACACCTAAACAATTTTTAGGTAGGATGAAATCACTCTAAATCTCTGCTTAAAAATACTCTGGTTTTACTTACTTAAACTGTGTTTTGAAAAGTCTGTAGGTGGAAGCTCTTTTAGTCTATTGAAGGCAGACTGTTAAAATGATCAGTGCTACTTGAACTACTGTGAAGTGCATCCCTGCAGTTAGATATCAGAGATACCATCACTTTAGCCAGCAGCTAGCATCTAAGACGTGGGAGAAGTTTTCCCTTTGAAAGTGTGGACATGATTAGCCTCTCAACATCTCACCCTTCTAGACAGAGATGAAGTATGTGGCTTTCCTTCTAATTCAGTTTGATGGACCTAAAAGGGCAGAGAAGAAGGGGACAGGAAGCCAGAGAGAAGATGCTTCCTTTCTCTTCCTAAGTAGTGCTTCCTCCAGAAATCAGCTAAAGCTATAAAGAAGCTAAAGGAAAGACATTACATTAATCATTACAAACAGAATGGGGAAAGAATGAACGTGTAGGAAATGATACCAGTTACTTCTCTATACTTAGTTCCTATTGAGAAAGGAACTAAGATATTAAATTGTACCCAGAAGCATCTTTTCTTAAAAGTTTATTATATATCTTATTTTTCTTAAATCCAATGGTACATGCAGGAGAGTCATTTTTAAGAAAAGAGAACAGCCTGGTTGGTGTAGCTCAGTGGATTGAGCGCGGGCAGTCCCGGTTCGATTCCCGGTCAGGGCACATGCCTGGGTTGCAGGCCAGGTCCCCTGTGAGGGCCATGTGAGAGGCAACCATACATTGCTGTTTCTCTCCCTCTCTGTCTCCCTCCCTTCTCCTCTCTCTAAAAATAAATAAATAAAATCTTAAAAAAAAAAAGAAAGAGAAAAGAGAACAAATGAAGGACATTGCTAATCACACTTGGGGCATAACCAAGTCCATAACTTGGAGGCACAAAAACGGGGCCATTTGCACCCATCTAAAAGCACACATTAATTACACACTCAGGTTTCAAACAGTCTACAGAACTCATGGAAGCCAAGGTGAAACCCCTCAACATATAAGATCACAGAAAATGCCTGCAAAGGGAATGTCCTGAAATGAGTGCCTCATTCATTCATTATCCCTACTTCCTCCAGCTACAGTTCTGTTCCATGAAGGACAATCCTTCACGATATTTTAAAGCTGAATAAAACCCCAAGAATTTAAGCTGCTCACAAACTTTTATGATTAGTTTACAAATAAATAGGCACTAATTTAAAAAATGCCTGAATGTAGAGAACTGATATTTTACATAACTGCTAAGCTTGTCATTTGTATACTAGTCTCAGAAAACCGTATTGTAAGCTTGCAGACTTTTGGACTCGATGCTCATCTGTCCTTCACAGCTCCAAGACTAAGCCAAAACTGAAACACAGAAGAAAAAGTTAATATGAGACTTAGGATTCTTATAAATCTAGTTAGTGTGTTTGATCATTTTAAATTAGGAAAGAATGCGGAATTTCATCAAATGCCTTTTCTGAATTTGTAATAAACAACCTATGCGGATATCTTTTTGTTTTCTCCTTAATCCTTCTCCATCAGTGTTCCCCTCTCTTCTTTCCACCAACGTTCCAGTCTCTCTAGCTTAGAAACAGAAACAACCACACCTGGCTGGTGGAGCTTTGTGAATCCAATGCTTGAAATTCTACTTAAACATAGTTCCTCCAAAGTGCACTGCTTACAACTTATCTTAACCTTCTCTGAGGCCCTAAGCTTGGCCGGGGTGTAATCTCACACAAGCTCCTCCATGTCTCTGTGCCTCCCCGCTTGAGATGATTAACAATGACCCACCTCTTAGGGTCCTTGTTAGGATTAAGCAAGTTAACGCACATAACTCAGGTGACCAGTGCCTGACACACAGCAAGTACACTGGAAATGTCAGCTCTGATTAGCACTATTGTTAAAATGCTGACCTTTATTAGCTTCCCTGACAGTTCTCTCCCGGTTCTCTCTCTGCTTTCGGACCCTTTCCAACTTCCTTGGTGACTTCCTCATTCTCTATTACTACTCCCGTAAGTGTTGGAATTCCAAGCCCGCCATTCTCAGCACTGTTTCCCTACACTCTCCCTGGGTTGTCCTCATCTACCTGTGCTTTCAACCACTACTGCAGGCCCGTGACTCCCAGGTGCTCCCTCTAATTTTGACCCCTGCTGAGCTCTGAGAGCTGCATGAGAGTGTCAAAACCACAGTGAAGGCAACATGGTCAAAGCTGCACTTACTACCATTCCAAGCTCAGTTCGTTGATTCATTTAACCAGTATTTACTGAGCACCAGGCAGAGTTCTCCCGGCTGCAGAACATCAGGAAAATACCTTCTTTGTTTCCATGCAGTTACTGCCACTGCCCTAGGTCAGACCTTTGTAGACACTTGCTTCCGTAATTCAATTTCTTTTTAGTTACAGCCAAAAGTATGAATAAGAAGAAAATAAAAATTGCTGTAATTCTAATTCTAGAGATAATCTGGAAACATATTTTCTTTCTTTCTTTGCATAAACTTTTTACATAACT
This sequence comes from Micronycteris hirsuta, assembly GCA_004026765.1. Taxonomy (NCBI): domain Eukaryota; kingdom Metazoa; phylum Chordata; class Mammalia; order Chiroptera; family Phyllostomidae; genus Micronycteris; species Micronycteris hirsuta. The sequence goes on from PVJI01001900.1 coordinate 135,867, forward strand.
GAGAACATATTACATATATAATTTTGAAAGCCACTTATTTATCATAAGTATTTTCCTATGTTATTAAAATTTTATCAGAACATAATTGTTAATTGCTAACAATATTCCATTATATGGATACTCTAATTTTCTCAGGACTGGTTCTCTCTTACCTTTAAATATTGAGGCTGTCTCAGTTTTTTTTTTTTTAAGATTTTATTTATTTTTAGAGAGAGGGGGAGGGAGGGAGAAAGAGAGGGAGAGAAACATCAATATGTGGTTGCCTCTCATGTGGCCCCCACTGGGGACCTGGACTACAACCCAGGCATGTGCCCTGACTGGAATCAAACTGGCGACCCTTTGGTTTGCAGCCCGCGCTTAATCCACTGAGCTACACCAGCCAGGGCTTATTTTGTTTTTAAATTGCAAATAAAGACACTGAAGGACAAAACATTAACTCTGAGAGACAGGATTTGGGGGACTTCATTTTCTCTTTGTACTGTATCTATGTTTATTTAACTTTCTACTATCAGTTTATAGGGCTACAATTGGGAAAGGGGATGAAGGAAAAAGGAAAGCCCATTATTTAAAAATATAAAAAATGCAAAAACAATGTTGTTATATTAAGTATGAAAACGCATATTGATTAAATCATGTTGATTTCCTTAGAATAAATTCCTTTCAAAAATAAATGTTAAGCGTTTTTGATACATACTGTCGAAGTTCAGGAAAATGTCCACCAATATACACTTTCTCCAGTGTAAATACAACAGGGCCCATCTATGTCAATTTGGTGAGACTTGGGTAAATTTTAAAGCCTCTGCTAATTTGATAGGCAAAATAATTGTAATCTTGTTGTTATTTAAGTTTGCATTTTTATATCACCAGTATTTTTTTTTTACATTTTAACTATCCATTTGTATTTGAAAGAATTTAGTGTTGTGTCTAAGAGTCAAAGTGCCTGGGACTTGAGTTGCAGCTAAGCTGTAATATTTATTATTTAGGTAACTGCGATTCAGTCTCTTCACCCCACGGAATGAAAGAGGATAGAAGCACACTCTCAGCACTGGTGGGAGGGCGGAGGGAGTCAGCGCTCTCAGCAAAGTGGCCGGCACAGCACAGGCACTCAGAAAACATCACCGGCGTCGCTGCCATCGTTAGTTTTCTTCGCTGTATATTCTGCATTCACGCCCTCCGTTCTTTTCTTTTTTCTGTTAGGGTTTGTGTTTTAACACTATTATATCTTTCTTTTTATGTTTTTTTTTTTTTTAAAGATTGTATTTATTTATTATTTATTTTAGAGAGAGGGAAAGGGAGAGAGACAGAGAGGGAGAGAAACAGCAATGTAGGGTTGCCTCTCACATGGCCCTCATGGGGACCTGGTCCGCAACCCAGGCATGTGCCCCGACGGGGAATCGAACCGGGACCCTCTGGCTCCCAGCCCGCGCTCAATCCACTGAGCCACACCAGCCAGGGCTCTTTTTATGTTTTTTAAAAAAATACTACAAATACCAACCTTTGCCCGGCATATTTGCTGCAAACATCTTTTCCACTCTGTTTGCTTTTAAATACTAATACTTTTTACTATATAGAAATTTTATATTTTTATATAGTCAAGTCCATCTGTATATATTTTTTTAAGATTTTATTTATTTATTTTTAGAGAGAGGGAAAAGGAAGGAGAAATAGAGGGAGAGAAACATCAATGTGTGGTTGCCTCTCACATGCCCCCAACCAGGGACCTGGCCTGCAACTCAGGTATGTGCCCTGACTGGGAATCGAACCAGTGACCCTTTGGTTCACAGGCCAGCACTCAATCCACTGAGCCACATAGCCAGGGCCATCTGTATATTCTTTTGTGATTTCTTTTATTGCTTTAATGCTTAGGATGTTTTTGACCATCCAAAGATTAGATAAATAATTAAATATGTTGTCACTTTTTAAATGTCTTGTGTGTTGTTTTTTTGTTAATCATCTAACTGTTTAAATTACCTGGAATTGCTTTTGTAGTTTCCCAAATATCTAACATTTTTCCTCACGTGGTCATGCTTTTGAATATACTGGTTCCCTCACCCTAGAATGTCTTCACTCTTGTGAGCTCTATCTGTACACTGCTCAAGTGGTAATGCAGGCCTCTTTCACCTCCACCCGGCACAGTGTTCTGTAACTACTGCTGAGTCAGCTGCCTTGTCTCTCCGGGGTCAGCTGTGGAGGATGGGTTTTGTCCTCCTCCCCAGGCAGGTTTCTGGCTCTGCAGGCTTCAGTAAAAAACAATTCATTATCTGCTCACCCAAATCCCAGACAAGCAGAGTCCTAAACAATTACAAATATATATAACAGACTATAACAACTATTACATAAGTATATATCAGTCAATATATATCCAAGGCTATTATTCACTACAGCACTTCTAAAAGTGTAAAATATTGAAAACAAGCCATACGCCCACACTTAGGAGAGTAAGTGAATAAATTATGAACATCACACAATGGAGTACTATGCAGCTGTAGAAGAAAATAAGCAGTAGTATGGAGTATTTCTAGGATTATTGTTAAGTGGAAAAAAGCAAAATGTAAAAGACTATCTATAGTATGCTACCCTTTTGTATAGGAAAGACAGAGAAATTAGAAAATATGCATCTCTCATTTGTACAAAAGAAACATAGGAGGGAAAGGTGAAACTAATTAGATTATTGACCTGCAGGAAAGGGTTGGGGAATGAGACTGGGTGGAGGGAACGGGAGGGGATGATGATTCTCTGAGTGTACCCTTTAACATAGTTTCGACTTTGAAAAATCATGTCAATGTTTCATACTCTAAAAAGGAAGGCAGTGAGGACAGAGAAAAAACTAAAATGGATAACTAACAGAAACAAATAAGCCTAACTGCAGGCGTGTCAAACTCATTATCTCTGGGGGCCACGTCAGCTTTGTCAGCCTCGCGGTTGCCCTCAAAGGGCAGAATATATTTTAGGACTGTGTAAATGTAACTACTCCTTAAACAGGGGCGAGGGGCAAGGGGCTCGGCGCTGCCGCCCGGCAGAAACAAGGTGCCGGCCGGATGAAACAATGTGGAGGGCCGGGTCTGGCCTCGTGTTTGCCCCCTGTGCCTAACTGTCTTTCGGATGAGTACAATAACCACACTGAAAAGTGGCTATATTAAAATTAAAAAGAACTAATCTGAGTAACATTTGAACACAGTATTCTGATTAAATGTAATCAGGGTAAAGTCAAAAAAGAACTATACAGATGCTCCTGCACTTCCCATGGGGTTACATCCTAACAAACCCATCATAAATTGAAAATATTATAAATTGCAAAGGCATTTAATATACCTAACCTGCCAAACAGCATAGCTTAGCTCTACCTTACGTGTACTCAGAACACATTATCCAAAAAATAGAAAACGCCTGACAACAAGGCACTGGAGCATCGGTTGCTTGCCCTTGCAACCACGTGGCTGACTGCAAGCTGCAGCTTCCTGCCGCTGCCCAGTGCCACAAGAGGACATGATGGTAGCCCTAGAAAAGTTCAAAACTCAAAATTCGAAGTACAGTTGGTACTGAAATAAGTATTGCTTTCATATTACCGTAAAGTCAAAAAACCATAACCATAATCTGTAATACAGATTATTCTTGATTACTCACGTTGAATTTAGTTACTAATTAGTTACTATAGATTACTCAAGATTCGTTTCTCAGTCAGAAAGACTGGAGAGACATACAGCTTCAACCAACGACGTTCACGCCCTCCTCTACCCAGGAGGTGGTCTGAGCAGGCTGGGAGTTGGTGTCCTTTGGTCGCTCTGGCCAAGCTCTGCAAATGACCCCTGCTCAGACAAACCCTGACACAAGCTGCTGTCCTAGAAGAGAGAAAATTTATTCCAAAAGTGGTATTTGACCTGATGGATGACCACTCCACCTCTCTGGACTGGCCTGGAAACAGTGTTCAATTCACAGAGCTTCGTGCACACACACATTGTGTTTCCCTGAGGCCTACGATCCAGCGTGTAAGCAGACAGGTAGTTTCAACTTCCTAAACTGACAGTTGTTACAAAGAAAGTAAAGATTTTTCCTGCCTTGCAACTTTCATTACATTATGGAAAATACATCCCTTGACTAAAGACCCTCAGGCTCATGAACAAAATATAAATAAAATAAATATAACTACTAAAAGGCCCCTTAACAGCAGATTCTAGAAAACCCATAATCCTGGTTAATCTGTTTCATTCTGAGTTCTGAATTATGAGGGTGATAAGGATTATGAAAGGGGGTTTAACTCCTCATTTTACAAGAGACTGGATCTAAATCATCCTAGAAAGATGTTTATCTACTATTATTTTAAGTAACTCCAAAAAATGCTATCATTTTTTTCAGCGGTCTACTCTATCTTCTTTAAAACCCGAGTAGCCAAGGAATTTATTTTTGGTTTGGTACAAATAAGAGGCTAATGTATCTGGAGACTTGCATTTTTTACCTGATAAGTCCCATTCCATTTTTAATTTTAGGTAGAAAATTATTGTGGGCAGTGACCATATCACTTTGAAGATTCAATTTGAATCAACAAAAACCATGCAGATTAATGAGTACACTGTCCTACTGAATACAAAGTAGCAGGTATTCAAGGAGTTTACAGTGCACTGGAACTACGACACATCAGTAATCACAAAAGGGGGAAGGATGTCTAAGTGCCATAATATAGAAACACGGAGCCAAGAAAGGAATGAGATGAACCTCTAGGAGGGGGTCAAAAAGAAGAGCATCCTGATATCTGGCTCTTAACAATGTGTGAGGTTTTGAAAAAACAGAGGCTGGGAAAGAGGAAGTGGTCATTTCAGGGAAGGTACTGCACAGACAAAGAATGGAAGATGCCGGAAGACCTTGAACACTGAACTGAGAAGTATGCCTTATTCTCTAGACATGCAGAGTACCAACACCCGGAGCCTTGAATGGCTGCTATGCATACCAGAAATTAAAATATTTATGAACAACTTATGAATGCTGGCTGCAAAACACTCTAGAACAAGACAGTCAGATTTGCCCTTTGAAGTGATTACAGCTAGGACTTTGTAAAACAAAAATGGTGAACTCCTGGTACCACGGCCCTCCAAGGGAAAACTAGATTAGGAAAGAATAGACAAGGCTGGGGTAATGAATTAATAACTAGAAATGTTATCCGAAAATACAAAGATAATCAATAAAATATCCTTCAAAAAATATCCTTCAATGTCAATAAATCATACAGATCAGTCTAAAACTGCCATACAGTTATTTTACACCCAGACTTCAATATTTCAATAATTAATAATACAGATTTGGAGTCAACATATTTCTTCATGATTTTCCTTGAGCACATTTACATCATGGTTTTTGCATTTGATGCACCAAATGAATTTTACAATTTCCTAAATTTTTCTTCTTTCAAGTTTAAAGGAAGACAAACTACAATCTGGTGAAGAAGAAGCACACAGTTTTTAGCAACGGATTTTGACACTATCAGAAATAAGCATCATCAGAGGATACCTGGCCTTTGTGTTATCCAGCCATACACACACCACGTAATACAAAGAAGGAGGAAAACACTGCCATTTGCTTACATTATTCTGTGCATACTTTTATATATTATTGCAGTTTTAATTGAGGAGACTCAAAAGATACTAATATGTATGAAAAATGTTTCTTGGGCAACCTCTCAATATAAACATTGTAATAATTTCCGTAACAGAAAAGGGAAGTAAACAAGACAGTTATTTCTCCTAGAGAGGGTCAAAGAATAGGCTACCTAAAGAATTGTTTTTCTAAAGAGAAATATTCTTTTCCTGCTCTGTACTGCACAAGATTATAGGCAAAATTTTAGAAAGCTGAAAATCCTTTTAAATAACACTTTCTTCGGCTTTAATCGCAAATAATTGCCTCTTTCGGTGCTAATGAGCATGAACACTGTGGAATGGAATGCAATTCTGCCGGTTCATTCAGGGTAATGGCTCTGTAAGCTAGTGACTCTGCTGAGAGATCTAGTCTCAATTTCCTGGAGTACAGAAGTGAGCAGCAGTACATTTTTCACTTGAGGAAGATTTTCTAAGCTATGTAAATATAAATAGAAAACCCATTATCTATTGATAAAAACAACAAAGGTTAAATAAAGTTTTATGTTACTCTCTCCTTTCACAGCCATCAGCTCGCTGGATCAGGAAAGTAAATAAAGCACTTCACTTACTGAAATCAATGAGAAACCGTCCAAAGCCTTGCCTTTGGTGCTGGGGCATGATCATTATGCAGGAGACATTATACTTCTGCTGGCAAAGCTTTTCCTGCGGGAAGGAGAAACAGATCAAGTATGTCAGAACTCTGCTGAAGTGGGCAATTCCCTGCACCTGCCACCGTCCTTGTACAGCAGCCCACTTAGGTGAGCCAAAGTGTGAGGTGAGGATCAAGCAGAATCACCCTACTGTTAATCAACCAAACCAGCAGCTAACGACACATCACGAACTCCAGGCATGCCTTTCAATTATGTCTTTATTCTTGGAAGTCAGTACCATAACATACGAACAAAGAATCCAAGGAAATATGAGCCAAATGAAACAACATAGGCAGTATGGAAGAAATGCTCAAATGACTTCGGGGGACAGGTTAAAAACAAAACAAAACACAGAACACAGGGTGACCCAGAGCGGTCAGTTAGGACTTAGCCGGCTACCTTGCTAAATAACTTGCAACTCTGCAACAGCAGTATGTCTTCTGCCTTGGAGCAAATGCCCCAGTGAAACTCAAATAGTATGTGTGAGGGCAGATTTGCACAAATACACTTCTCCTATGAATAAAAAGTCTAAGCAAAAAGCTAGAGAAATAATTAATCTGCATTTCAAACCAGGAATACAAAACAAAAGAGACAACAGCAACAAGAAACCCCAATGCCTCCAAACAAAAGTGAGGCCCCAAACAGCCTGAAACCAAAAGGAAGATTAGGAAGAATATGTTCTTATAGCTAAGGAAGATTTGCAATTTACTGTGGCATCAGAGCAGCAATGTTTTATTCAGAGTACACAGAAGCCACCAAAACCTACACAGAGAAGATCTGGTAAGGGCTTTTGAGGCTGTGAGTGCTCTGGCCAGACATAAACCACAAATAAGACTGACCACAAATGGTACTAACAACATCAAAGAATTACTTCAGAACACCCAGATATTTAATGAACCTGTTTGAAAGATCACAGGAAATGTTTGTGGAAAAAATCCTACAGGACAGAATTAAAGATTTGTTTGTTAAAAAAGATGTGTTTCCAACTTTTGCACATTTGTAGCTGTCTGTGGAGTCTCTAAGAAATGAGGAGGAAGAACTAATACATGTCAGTTTTCCTAATAAACAGGGTTGTGAACATCAGGGGCAAAGGTTTGAATAATTAGTCTATTTTGCAAAGTTAGACAAATTGGTCATTCTATCTAAAAAGAGATGTACACTGGGTTAAAAGGACTTATACTTGATGCCACTCTTTTATGGCAAAGTATCCCTTCCTATTCTTAGGAGATTTTTTGAAATCCAACTCAACAGTGTTCCTCCCCGCACCGACACCTCCCCTTAACACATGATTACAGCTTACTCCTGTCTTTGGATAAAATAACTGCTCCTTTTCTCTCTCCTAGTTAGAGCAATCTATTATGTGCTTGGAAAGTCATATGCATGCAACAATTTACAATGAATTTTTCTAGGTCATCGTGGCCATTCTCTGGCTATAACCTCTGAAATTTGGTTTAAGTATGACTCCAAAAGGCCATAGTCCTTTGTCACATTTCAATTGACATTTAGAATATGGTTTGATTTGTATCTAGTCTTTTAACGTGGTTATTTTTTAGATGACTTTTTGTTCCACTACACTGTCAAAGAATACTAGAATTCCAAGTATGGTAAGAAATTACAGCAGTTGCTGCTATACTATAAAAGAAACTGGACAAAAAAAAAAAGGTTTAGCTTGTTCTGAGTAAAATGTGGCCCTCTAGGAGGAAGAAAGGCAGAGGCTCAAACCACAAGAGTCACCATCAACCACTGACCCAGGGGCCAGCGGCACCTTTAACCATCCATGTTTAACTCATATACATTTAAAGTGTACCATGTTCCAATAGGAAGGACAATCATTACTACTATTCTTTTTAACTTTTTAGAGAAAAAGGTCTTTATATACCCATAGAAAAGGTAAGGTGTTTTATAAATTATATAAATAGATTTCCTAAAGTTTTGTGTTGATTCTTTGTCATCTTTTCAGTCTGTAATGGACCTGCATATATATTCTATCTTTAGTTCTTCCATGAAAATGACATTTTTATAAAACATTCCATTTATATTATGCAAGAGTAGAGTCATTAAAATTCACTTATCACCTAATACAAAAATATAACATAAAAGAAAGAAAACACAGAGTTTGGATCATTTTACCTTCTGTGTGAATAATTATCATCCTGGCACATTAAACTATTCCCTATATGCTAAGAGCAGTCAAGGTCATTACCTGGTAGTAAGTTCTCCAAACTCAAGTTTTCCTTGACTGCATGAGCTGTTTCTCAAAAGCCTTTGGACTTAAGAATGTGAGAGAATCGCTCTGAACCAGTGGGGAAAAAAACGACACACATTCCATATAGCAAGGGCTTCCCTACGTTAACAGTTGGAGATACTTAGGCCTTCTAAAGGAGAGGCTGCTTTAGATCTTGAAACAATGGCACAGAGAGTAACAGATGAAAGTGTACAAGCAGCTCGACTATCCAAATGCCAGTGTTCCAATTCACTGAGATACTGATGACCGCAGAGGGAATGCGCTGAGTACAAATGAGAACTACCTCTCAGATGCTGCACTGCACTGAAACCTCCATGTTGACACCACTCAGGGAGAAAAGGACAGAGCCTTAACGTTTAGAAGATCGAAGATGCTACACAGTCTGTAAACAGCAATTACAACATTACACAGACGCTGACAATCAGGAGAGCAGAAAGTGCCAAGGCCCTCTGCACACGTCCTAGGCACGGCGCTTATTGTTTTTGTTTTTGCAAACAAGCTCTGAACAAGAACCTGAGCTTTTGAGGACAATGTGTCACCTATTCAAATTAAAGTGATAAAACAGCTTGCCCTATTCAAAGAATTGGACTCTACCAAAAACATGCTGAAAAAGAAAACAAAGGCCACACCGGCTCTGTTTTACCTTAGAGAAGTATCCAACCAGATGACAGCCCTTCTCATCATTTTTCGTTAGGACATAAAAGAGGAACGGCTCGACATCGTAATACAGCGTTTTGTGGTCCAGGAAGAGCTTGGCTAACAAGCAAAGGTTTTGGCAATAAATTTTGCTCATATTTCCATCAACCTAGCAAAGAGAAACAGACAACATTATTTAACACAGAAATACCACTCAATCTAAAATTGCTTTTATATGGTGTTTGGAACGTATACAGTTTTATTTCCAAATCCCAAACTAAGAGATTAAAACACTCCATTAAAACAAGTATAAAGTTAAACAGAAAGTAAGTGTCACTTGGCAAACCAGAATTCCACCTTTTCTCTTACATTAGGGTAAATTTAAGGTAGCTTAAGTTTCTCTTTACGCTACCTGAGGAAAGGCCAGACCACTAACGAAGGAGTAATTTTTATGTGCAATTTATTGTGAGTAAAAATGATCGGGCATGACCTCTCCGCTTCAACCAAGGAAACTTGAACTACAGAAATGGAAACAAATCAAAATACTGTTCAAGGAAGTTAAACTTTGTTGTTTTCCAAAGGGCTTCACATAAAAATAAAATAAATGAACTGTATTACTTTGATTCTTCACAAGTGAGGATTAGCAAAAGAGGCTTCTTCCATTTTGGTTTTATCCCAAGCATCATTTCAAATATAATTGGAAAAGATAAAATTTCTATGTTGGGAATACTTACAGAGAAAGTGAGATGAATTTCAGCCTACAGTAAGTACCATGATTACAGTCTACTTCTCTTCAAAATAAAAGAGTCAAGCTGTGATACTGATGGCTATAGACAGGAGGCTAAGCGCAGATGCCAATTTCTTTGATCAAATGTAGTTACTTGTTGAAAACAGAAATCAGAGCAGATTCAAGAAGAATTTCCCGAGCACTTTTCTTAGGGGAAATGGGTATTTGCTAACCAGAGCTCTTTAACAATGAACTTGACTGTTCTTGAGTCTCCTGTGGACCATAAAGGTTCTCATATTGCACAAATTATTTTTAGACTTCATATAACTATTTCCCTTGGATAAAACCTAGGTCCCACACATAGCAACAAAATCAAATATGGGCAACAGGCACAGAGGATACAATTCTCTCTTTAATTAAAGAAAGGTTTTATGTATTTGGGGGTATGGTCCTTTTGGAAGTGGTAGTACATTACAGAAAGGACAAAGATATATCTGTGAACCAGAAAACTAGAGATGACTATGCTGAAGCAAAATCCTACCAGTTGTGAAAGGTATAATATAGCATGCTTTCAAGAGTGATAGATAAAGAGAAGACAGGAGAGTAGTAATCTGTGTTTATTCTTTATTTATTTTATAAGATACTTAGGAAACTAGTAAGAGAAGTTTCCTACATGGTTTCCAATAAGTGTTAACATAGATTATAGAATTGGGACTGTGGTCCTTATTCAATTTCTTTAATTATATATTTTCTATTTTTTCAAATATATTTTATTGATTATGCTATTATAGTTGTCTCATTTTTCCCCTCTGCCCTGAATCTCTCTCCTACCTACACCTTCCACCTACACCCACCACTCCAGCCTTAGTTCATCTCCATGGGTCATACATGTAAGTTCTCTGGCTTCTACATTTCCTATACTATTTCTAACCTCCCCCGGTCTATTTTGATACTACCATTTATGCTACTTATTCTCTGTATCTATCCCTGAATTCTTCCCCTCCCCGCTGATAACCCTCCATGGGCATTTCTGTGAATCTGTTCCTGTTCTGGTTTTTTGCTTAGTCTGTTTTTGTTTTTGGGGGGTTCAGTTGTTGATAACTCTGAATTTGGTGTCATCTTACGGTTCGTATTTTTGATCATCTTCTTCTTAGATAAGTCCCTTTAACATTTCATATAATAAGGGCTTGGTGATGATGAACTCCTTCAACTTGACCTTATCTGGGAAGTACTTTCTCTGCCCTCTATTCTAAATGATAGCTTTGCTGCATAGCATTATCTTGGATGTAGGTCCTTGCCTTCCATGACTTTGAATACTTCTTTCCAGACCTTTCTTGCCTGCAAGGTTTCTTTTGAGAAATCAGCTGAGAGTCTTATGGGAACTCCTTTGTAGGTAACGGTCTCCTTTTCTCTTGCTGCTTTTAAGATTCTCTCCTTCTCTTTAATCTTGAGTAACATAATTATGATGTGCCTTGGTTTGTGCTTCCTTGGGTCCAACTTCTTTGGGACTCTCTGAGCTTCCTGGAAGTCTATTTTCCTTGCCAGATTGGGGAAATTCTCCATTACTTTTTCAAATAAGTTTTCATTTTCTTGCTCTTATTCTTCTCCTTCTGGTATCCCTATGATTCAGATGTTGGAACGCTTAAAATTGTCCCAGAGGTTCCTAAGCCTCTCCTCATTTTTTAAAATTCTTGTTTCTTCATTCTGTTCTGGTTGAATGTTTATTTCTTCCTTCTGCTCCAAATCGTTGATTTGAGTCCCAGTTTCCTTCCTGTTACTGTTGGTTCCCTGTATATTTTCCTTTACTTCACTTTGCATGGCCTTCACTTCTTCCTCCATTTTGTGACCATAGTCAACCAATTCTGTGAGCATCCTGATTACCAGTGTTTTGAATTCTGCACCTGATAGGTTGGCTATCTCTTTATCACTCAGTTCTGTTTTTGGAGTTTTGATCTGTTCTTTCATTTGGGCCATATTTTTTTTTTTGTCTCAGTGCACCTGTTATGTAGTGAGGGGCAGAGCCTTAGGTATTCAGTAGGGCAGGGCAACCCATGTCGCCGAGTTGTGACACTGTATGTGGGGGAGGGGTACGAGAGGGAATAGTGCCACTTACTCAGCTCTCGGCCGGCTTTCAGTCACTTCCTCCACTACCCAGAAGTAAACTGGGCCCTCTGGTGCTGATTCCTGGGTGGATACATTCTAGGACCATGTGGGTCTCTCCAACGAACTCTCCTGTGATGCTGGGAGTTTCTTCCACCACGGCAACCCCCACAGGTTTTTTCAATTAGAGGTTTTGAGGCTTAATTTCCCTGCACTAGAACCCTAGGTTTCGTGGTCTGTCTCATTCTCCAGTTGTTCCTCCTGGTTTATCCGCACGCAAATGTGGGCCTGCCTGGTTCACCAGCCACCACCTCACTGAGAGTCCTCTCCACCCTGGATGCCTGCCTCTGCCCCTCCTACCTGTCTGGATGAAGGTTTCTTATACTCTTTGGTTGTCAGACTTCCATACAGTTCACTTTTCTGGCAGTTCTGGTTGTATTTTGTTTTTAAGTTTGTTGTTGTCCTTCTTTTGGTTGTGTGAGGAGGAAGAGTATATCTACCTAACCCTCCATCTTGGCTGGAAGTCCCATTTCTGTTAACTTTTAAAATTATATTTTATTGATTATGGTATTACAATTTTCCTGATTTTTCCCCCTTTGCCCCTCTACCCAGCATCCCTCACTCCCTCGGGCAATCCCCCCACCATTGTTCATGTCCATGGGTCATGTCTATAAGTTGTTTGGCTACTCCATTTCCTGTACTGTACTTTACATCCCCATGGCTATTCTTTAACTACCTATTTGTAATTTTTAATCCCCTCACCTCTTCAGCCACCTTTCCCCACCACGCTCCCATCTGGCAACCACCAAAACACTCTCTGTACCCATGATTCTTTCCCTGTTCTTCTTGTTTGCTTATTTTTTTTTTTTAGATTCAATTGTTGGTAGATATATATTTTTGCCATTTTATTGTTCTTGTTTTCATCTTCTTTTTCTTAAAGAAGCCCTTTTAACATTTCATACAATAATGGTTTGGTGATGATGAACTCCTTTAGTTTTTTCTTCTCTTGGAAACTATCTGCCCTATGATTCTAAATGATAGCTTTTCTGGGTAGAGCAATCTTGCATATGGATCCTTGCTTTTCATGACTTTGAATATTTCTTGCCAATCCCTTCTGGCCTGCAAAGTTTCTTTTGAGAAATCAGCTGACAGTCTCATAGGAACTCTCCTGTAGGTAACTTAACTACTTTTCTCTTGCTGCTTTTATGATTCTCTTTTTTAACCTCTGGCATTTTAATTATGATATATCTTGGAGTGGGCCTCTTTACATCCATCTTGTTTGAGACTCTCTGTACTTCCTGGACTTACACGTCTATGTCCTTTACCAAATTATGGAAGTTTTCTTTCATTATTTTAAATAGATTTCCAATGTCTTCCTCTTTTTCTTCTCTTTCTGCCACCCCTATGACGCAAATGATGGAACTCTTGAAGTTGTCCCAGGAGCTGCTTATACTACCCTTTTTTGGATTCCTTTTTCTTCTTGTTGTTTTGATTGGCTGATTTTTGCTTCCTTATATTCTAAATTATTGACTTGATTCCCAGCTTTATACACTCTATTGTTGTTTCCCTGTAAATTGTTTTTTATTTCAATTAGTGAATCTTTTATTTCTGACTGGATCTTTTTTATGTTGCTGAAGTCCTCACTAAGTTCCTTAAGCGTCCTTATAACCAGTGTTTTTAAAAACTCTGCAAATGATAGATTGCTTATCTCCATTTCATTTAACTCTTTCTGGAGTTCTGATCTGTTCTTTCATTTGGGCCATGTTTCTTTGTCTTTTCATTTTGGCAGCCTCCCTGTGTTTGTTTCTATGTATTAGGTAGAGCTGCTGTGACTCCGTGTCTTGGTAGCATGGCCTAATGTAGTAGGTGTTCTGTAGGGTGCGGTGGCACAACCTCCCCTATCACCCAAGCTGGGTACTGAGGTGCACCCTGTGTATGGGCCGAGTACACACTCCTCTTATAGTTGAACCTTGGTTGCTGTTGGCAGATCAATGGGAAGGATTAATCCAGGCCAGTGAGGCTGCAAGGACTGGCTGTGACCACTGATCACCAACCTCCACCCTCTGTGGAGGATCAGGTGTGCAGGGGCATGCCAAGGTCAGCCCCCACCTTGGGTTTTGTCCAGGGCCACCGTTCCTTAGCTAAAAAGCAATTTGAGATGGCTGCTACTTGTGCTGGACTTGGAGATTCCCAGGCAAAACCAATTTGTGAATCTAGGCTGGCTGCTGCTAGAGCTGGGCCTGGGGCTAACTAAGGTCAGCTATTGCTTGTTTGAGAAGATTTAGAAGTAGTGCAGTTTGAGCCCAGACCAGCCATTCATACGGAAAAGTAGCTTGACTGGGCCTGTAAGTTTGGTGGGGTGGAGTCTCTGAGGATCTCCAAGGCAGGTCAAACAGTGTTAGACAGATTGATCACTCCATAAGATATGGTATCAGCCTCCAGGCTCTGTGGCTCTGGGAAGGAAGGGCTCAGAAAAGGGACAACGGCCTCTGTTCACCCGGATGCCAGAAACTTTCCAGTATGCCTCTGGTGCCCTTCAAGCTGCCACCCTGGCCCTGGGGGTCAAAGGGAGTGAGTAGGAGGAGGTGAGTCTGTGTGTGGATTTTTTAAGAGGAACTGCTTGGGTCTCTTGAAGTTTCTTCCACCGACTCAATCCCTGCTGGTTTTTGCAGCCAAAAGTTGTGGGGATTTATCTCCCTGAGTGGAACCTTGGGCTGGGACTCCTCACTCCTGGGGTTTCCCTCTCAAATTTTTATCCACCACACCTGGGTGTGGAACTAACTTGTTCCGCATCTGTGCCTCTCCTACGAGTCTGGATGGATGCTGTTTCTTTAATTCCATAGTTGTCAGACTTCTATTCAACTCGATTTCTGACAGCTCTGAGAGATGGTTGTTCTATATTTTAGTTGTAATTCTGATGTGGTTGTGCAAGCAGGCGAGCCATGTCTGCCTATGCTGCCATCTTGACTGGTAGTCTTCCTTCAATTATTTTTATACATAAATTTTACAGACCTGCTTCTAACTTTCCTCCCTCTCATCTCTGTGTATTCCAAAAGTACCTGACCTGAAATAGCAGACCATTCTCACCAGCCTGACAAGACTGATTTTTTATGCTTAAGAAAACTCTCCTAGATTTATGAAAACTTCAGCCCCACAGGCAGATTCATGGTAATTTATTTAACAATGACTTAAAAGCCAACGATGTGTTCTGTCTTTCAGGGAAACAATGAGACAGTAATTTCATTTTATTTTGGTTAAAAGAAAGGATCCAAGACACTGAGAAAGGAGCCAATAGTGAAGTTGAACATAAGTTAAACCTCAACTGAGAACAGCTCTGTAGTTTCGACTGGTTGGGGCTGGCTGGGTGGCACCTCAGGACTAACAACAGGAAGGACAAGCAACTTGCATTACGCTTTCCCCCATTCCAGTTGTCTTCATTTGGTGTGATTCTGCCCCGCAAAAGACATGGGCTATATATGGAGATATTTCTGCTAACGCACTGGGGGTGCTGGTATTATTGGCATTTTGTTGTGGAGGCCATGGATGCTGCTAAACACCCTATAATTCATAAGACAGTCCCCCCCCCCCCACAACAAAAAACATCCAGCTTGCAATATGAATAGTGCCCAGGCTGAAAAACCCTGTGCCTAACCTTCAGTAAGCACTAACACCCGATCTTCTCAGCATCAATACCCTTCTTTCTTTAAGCTTGCCAAAAGAGCCTGAAATAACCAGAAGTGGGCCTTTAAAAAATCCATAAGACACAGCTGGAGTTAGCTGTACTCTCCGATCAGTCTTGGGAAAAAGTGTGCCCAAGTCTGTCTGAGAGGAGAGGGCTGATCCATGACAGAAACCTATGTACGACCCTATCTATATTAAATATAATGCAAGACATTATAGACCAGAACTAAAGAGAAACATGGGGCAGAATAACAAATTTCAGTCTGAACAATTCAGAAAAAGAGAATCCTAAAGCAAAACTGTATTTCAGATTAAGAAAATATCATGTTTACTGTGCAAGGAAGGCGTGTCCTGAGTGCCCAGGAACGGAAATAAGGCACCAAGACGGGTGACAGAGAAGAAAATAAAGCAGGGCGATGGAAGTGCTTGACTGGAGTGAAGAGACTAAAACAAAGAAAGAAGCCCTGTGAAGAGGCAACAACAGGAAAGGCATGGTCTCCTCAAGGCACAGCTCTCTCAGCTAAATCGGATCCCTTGAACTGACAGTAGAGGATGATTAAACAATGAAATGACATAGAGGCAAAAGCCTTATGCTACTAAATCAATTCTGAAAACACAAAATGTTGTCAAGAACCCACAGTGACAGACACATAGCCACAAGGGGTTCCTGTGAACAGCAGAGTTCTCCAGGGGTGGCCGTCCACCCAGATGAGGGGCGGCGGGGGTGGGGCGGGGGGTGTCCAACATCTGCTGGGGTCTCACTAAAAGGATTATCAACTCTGCCAAGAAATGACGGAAACACAGGTGGTTGTGTACGGAGGAGATATGTACAGCTGCTCAATTCCCTGAAAGAGTGAGCACCTGCCAGACACTGGCTGGAGCTGCGGAACATAGCTAATGTCTCCTGCCAAAGAAGAGAGAATTTACAAAGCGATGAGGAGATCATAAATCCACTGGTGAATATATCTGGTGCAGACAGAGATTTGGGGGAAGACAAAAAAAGTTAATATGATAAAAGAGGAATTTATTATCTATCTAAATGGTTCCATAATATGGTTAAACATTCCAAAACATGGAGACATTTTAAAGAGCAGTCTGAATTTCAAGGTCACAAATGAATATACTTTGCACCTTCTACAAACAGGACATAGTCAACAATTTGAAATACTAAGTTTCAAAAGCTGAGTGTTTTATTTACACATGCTTACCTCAAATACGGAAAGGTCTTTCCTTCGGTAAATTTCATTTGCTGGAGGATGAAACCATCCACATTTCTTTGAGTGTCTTAACAAAATGTTTTTACTTTTCATATATTTAAGACAGAATTCACACAGGTAAAGCTTTGGTAATCTGTTAAAATTTCAAAATCAAAGAGTCTTTCAGGTTAATTATTCTGCTCAGGGGGAAAATAATATTGTTTAATTTTCTCTAAGTCATAGAAAGGCTGTATAATAGCACTTGAAAGAAGTTGTTACAAAGAAAAAGGTAAGAGAACGTACAAACCTTACATTATTTTTCAACATAATATTTGTTGCCTTAAGTTTGTGAACAAATCATTTGTTTCCTTAGAAATGTCCTAAAGAAAGAAAGGTTTTCGGAACTGAAACTATTACTCTAAAAGTCAACAATAAGGACAGCATCCTGTCAGGTGGCCATGCATACTTATCAAATTTCAGATTTAATGTCATATTTCAATAGTATATGTGGTCAGTGGTGTAACTATAACAATCTTTTACTCAAAAAGAAGTGATTATTTAAAAAAAAATCTGTATACTTATAAGGCTGAAGAATCCTCGAATATAGCTTTTCCACTTACACGTAAGGATGAGATCACTTTAAAGTTATTCTCACAGTTTTATATGGTCTAAAGCAGTAAGTGTAGGGAAGTCAAAAGATCTTGTTTGTTTCTACCAATTCTGCTGACTCTTTTAAGTAACATTAGACAAATAGATTTCTTTCCCCTGCTGACATTTTCTCCTTAAAAACTGTAACATATTTTGCTCTAACCTGACTGGCTCAGTTGGTTGAGCATGGTCCTGTAAAGTAAAAAGTGGTTGGTTCAATTCCCAGTCAGGGCACATGGCTGGGTTGTGGGTTGGGTGCCCAGTTAGGGCATGTGTGTGAGGCAACAGATTGATATTTCTCTCCCTTTTTCCCTCCCTTACCTCTCTGTAAAAATAAGTAAGAACTTTAAAAAGTTATACTTCATCTGTACCCTATTAAGTGGATGTTTAGAAGCACTTTCAAGGTCTTTGGGGTATAAGAGGGAGGAGAAATATTTTTGAGGAGAGTTAGATATAAGCTCAGATAAAAGTAATTTTAAATCTTGAACTTGTGTGCAAATCTTATTTGAAGCTCACAGAACACAATGACATGATTACCCATGCAAATTAAAGCTCATTGGTGGTCTAAAAAAAATTGTTCAAGAACAGAGCCAGGTGACATAACCTGGAAAGAGTAATCAAGACTCCTGACAGTTCGCCACTTAACTTCTAGAACACCCTCCCCATTGTCTCCTGTTAGATGATTGGCCCACAGGGTTGAGAAAAGGACAACATTTATTATAAACAAAAAGCAAGTGTGTGATTACCAGAAACTCTGCAGGCTAAAAAATTTGAGAAGATACCAATAAAGTGTACCCTGATATACTTGAAGAAGAAATCTGCTCTTATGATACCCATTTTAAAATATATTAGTTCAGGACAATCTCACAATGAATCTTAGTTCAAGACAAATGAAAACTCTAGTGCCATTATTTTCTCTTCACATTTAACCAATTAGTCACAGACGGCTTTAAAGATGTGGGGAACGGTCTCTTAAGGCTACTCTCTATGATCTACACTCTCCCATTTTTCCTTCTTTTGCTACATTTCAGTAAAAAACTTGAAAATAAAATGCCCGAAATCACAGATGAGACTAATTACTTTTAAAACTTACTAGGAAAATGGCAACTGAGGAGAAACTATCAAAAATATTTTACAATGGCTATTTTTTCCCTGATGTTGTTTCATATACGAATAACACTTACCCAATTAACCAAAGAGGGAAAGCATGCGCTAGAAGTTAAAAGGCAAAATTCACAATGCTTGTGTGACTAAGGAGTGTTAGGAGCTTACACAGAACAGTGAATATTATCAAAAAGACACTGGCAAAAGTAATAGTTTTGGAAGCACTTAAAACCTACTATCAAAATTTATGTTCTAAAAATAATAAATAACTGCTTTAGAATCAAGATTTTTCCTTCCTCACATATATGACATTAAAGTTATGTACCTGCAGGCTTATTCCATTACCTTGCATATTCCTGTGGGTAAGGCGAGGAGTACCAGGTTTGGATTTCGTATTTCCCAAATTCTATTACAGAAGGGTACCGGCCACAGTCCTCCACTCCACTTTCACATTCTATTTTCTGTCAGAGAGACAGAGAGGAAAATAAGTAAAATATAAGTATTACAAGAGGATCTCTTCACTCACATTTTGGTTCTTTCGCCACCGGATATGAAAACCTATCAAAACCAGAACCCTAATAATCTCAATTATGAATTTTCATGGTTTTGAAAAAACATTACAGGCCGAGTTGAAATAATGATCAACTCTGCGTAAGATTTATATATAAACAAAGGAATACCCTAAAAAAGGGTATCGGCAAGATAGGATGATGTAAATATAAATGTCTATTGAATTCAATGATCTGTTGCAGTGTATTGAAACTGAGGAAATTAAAAGATGATGAGGCTATTGTACAGACTCTTACAGTCCCCTGCTCCTCCATGCAGTAACATTTATCCCAGTCGTAAGTAAGTAATCAATTGTGAAGTCTGCAGTTCCGGACCTGTCCTCTCCTCCTCCCGTCACTCCTGTGCAGTAAGCTGCACAAGGTTAAGAACTCTGTCTGATTCACTGTGGTTTTCCAAGTCTAGCACAGTGCCTGACACAGACAAGAAATGTTCTTTAAATGAAAAAGCCAGTGTTGGCATGTTGGAAAGAGAGGACTTCAGACTTAACAGTATCTTTCAGGTAATGGCCTGCTGTTCATCCTGATTATCTGTGAGAGTCAGAAGTAGGCTTTAAAAATGGTTATATTTGAGGACTTCAAATCTCAAAGACTGGGGGCAATTTTGACATTGAATGTAGCCAAAGGAAAAACAATACAAAGCATACTGCTGGGGCAGAATGAGGAATGGAAATATTAAATAGCCCCTAAAGTGGAAACCATCAAAGCATTTACCCAAAGGGCTGCTACTAAAAATAAAGTTTAAGAGTCTGTACCCTCTGTTCCTAAAAAAAGAAGTGAGGCGGGGTAGGCAGTTTATCCCTGAGCACTGCACCAATCGAATGTGGTCTACGGACATAAAAATTTCACAATCCATAATAAATTTGTCTTAGAGAAATCCAACAGCCTTATCTTTCAATGTTTTGGTGACAATAGCTAAGTAGAGTTAATATTTTAAGTGGAACAATTTAAAAAAATTACTGGACAATAAAACTAAAAGTGACTATGACTGATCATACAACACAATATTGCCTTTATCAATGCCAAAGAGTTAAAATGATGAGACATTTCTCATATGGCTGGCCATCTGTGTTGGCAGAAGCACTGGTAAATTTAAAAGTGATGTTCTTCTTTTCGTTAATGATTTTAAATTGCTATTTTCTAAATTTGAGCAAAAATAACCAGAAGTCTATTCCTTCACAACTAGGTGTTTTTCAAAATCTGCCTCAGCTACTGCTACTCTGGTCTAGGTCTGTGAGACCAGCTGAGCATTACCAGCTTCTGAGAATAGAGACAACGCTGAAAGCCCAGTCAACAAAAATGATCATGGTCACAGTTAAAGAACTACAAAGGAGCCTGAGGGGGAGTCTCTATAAAATCAAAGCAGTAATTTCAAAATAAACATATTTTGAAAAGTCACATATTATCCTTGGTATGATTATGCGGTATCCTGGCCTTACCTCCCAAGAAAGTTCCTGGGCTTGTTTAAAAACATCCAAATCCTCTTCAGTAACGGTATCCTTGTTTCCAATCACATTTATATCTGTACTTTCTTGTTTGATGCTTATTTTGATTTCGGTATCTGTCATTTAAAACCAGCAAAAAGTGTACTCACTGACTTGAATCACTAATAACCACCGTATATTACCAAAACGGCACCAAATTAGCACAGTGGGCAAATAGGGATTTTTTTTTTAAAGCTTTACAAGCTTTTACAGATAAGCACTGCTCAAAGATCCAGCAGTACCCTTTCCCTACTGTACCCAAATTTTTATTTGAATAATCACTGTCATCTTCTTATAGCGTCAATAAATAAATGAGGGAAAGTAAGAGCAACAAAAAGCAAAATCAGATTTTTCAACCAAGATTAGAAGTCTAGTTAAAGAATTCCCATTACCACTTTCGGGATAATAAAATCTACCATTTTTCCAAACGACACATTTTTGGTTTTTTGTTTTATAAAGGGTAGCAAATGTAATGGGCCAATTTGTTAAATGAAATTAT
This sequence comes from Micronycteris hirsuta, assembly GCA_004026765.1. Classification (NCBI taxonomy): domain Eukaryota; kingdom Metazoa; phylum Chordata; class Mammalia; order Chiroptera; family Phyllostomidae; genus Micronycteris; species Micronycteris hirsuta. Next base: position 157,027 of record PVJI01001900.1, read on the forward strand.
GAAATCAGTTTTCTTCCTAAGGTGAAAACACACACAGACACACTCACACCCAAAAGCACGCCTCACAGAATCACAGATCAGGCTTTGCTGAGAAGGAAGCAGGATGAGCTTGGTCATGAGAAAGCAATGGAGCAGAGGGGACGGAGGAGCTGAAACCCCCCTGCTGGAGCACGGGCAGCGCACGACCACACAGCGCTGCGGCTGCAGCGGAGGCACGCGCAAGGACATGGCAGAAGCGCGACAGTGGCTACTCATGCGGGACTACAAAGCCATAAGCAGCGCTATGAAGGCATCTGGGGGTCCTAGTGTCACTACGAATGGAAATAAATAATAAAAGGTAGGAGAGTATTAGTTGGAAAAAACAACATTTTGCAGGTTTAGTCAGCATTAGAAAAAGGTCAAAGTTTCACTGTTTCTGTATGAAAGTGAAGTGAGAACAAGAGAAATAGCTAAGACCTATGTGAAAAATAGGTATTGATTTATTTATTTTTGGGGGGTTGGGGAGAAAGGGATGGGACGCAGGTTTGGTTGGAGCTTTGACCTTTTGCTTACCATCATCCTGATCAGGTTTAATCCTTCCGTCTGTCAAGCTCCCCTTCCCTGGTGAGGGGGTCCCCATCTGAGGGGTCACTTTATATTTTAATCTGCCTAGCATCCTGTGCTTTTTAAGGAAAGTTGTTCGCTTGAAGTGAGCAATTGCTTTAAAAATACGTCCTCTAGCCATCCCCCAGCTAGAGGAGGAGGAGTGAGAAATAAACCTACTTCTAATATCTCTTTTTCCAAAGAAATGAGCTTTAGATTTTGCTGTGGAAGACAATTCACTTTTACGACGCATACGTTTGGGCGGTGCATAACTTGGGTGTCCCTTTTTTCGAGACTGTCCCTGAGTGGTATAGATATGAGAAAGTCCATCAAAGAGTGCCTTCAACTGGCTATTACTGGTAAGGCTGCTAAAGGAGGGCACACTGGACTGGCTGGAAGAGCTCTGGGGGGAGGTAGAAGAGGTGGAAGTGCTGGACTTTTGTGAACTGGGGCTCTGACCAGAGATGGGGGCTGGGGGTGGAAGTGAAGAAGGTGGAGGTTTTAGCTTTTGTGTGGTACCTGTAGCCAACACATGAGAAGTGCATGACTGTTTCTGAGAGACCTTTTTCCTTGGACGATAGTGCTTTGAAAAGTCTATTATTTCACCTCGTGATCTGCGACCATCAGGTGATGGTGTAAAAAACTTAGTAAGGCCATCAATGAGCCCTTTGGTTTTCTTGTTAACTTTAAGTGTAGAGGCAGAAATGTAGGTGGAGGTGGTGGTGATTTTGGTGGTGGCACCAGGCCGAGTGGGGTCTGTAACAGCCAATCTGCTGCTTGAGTCCTTCCCAGATGCAGCATGACCAGATGAAGGTGTGGTACAGACTTTAGTCTTTTGACCCCTACCAGGTGACCCCCTTCCTGTGAATGCATTCATGGATCCTTCATCACTGGTTACAGACCTAGGCAAAAATTTAGAGAATAGTATCAGCATTTAAGAATAAAATTATAAAGGTTATCTAAAACAAATTTATAGCAAGTAGATGCATTCAATGTGCTTAAACTTAAGAAACTGAATTGCAACCCTAAGAACTGTTTTCATGTGTGTGCCTCCACCTAGATGTGTCTCTGCTGAAACGGTCGCAGCAACCTTTGCATGTCGCTACTGTCCTAGGGCCCGTCCAACAGGTACTGGGAGAATCCATGTGTACCCAAGGGCAGTGGATACAAGTAAGAAAATTTATGAAGAAACTGAAAGAATACCCAATGCTTTCATTATAATTAAATAAAAATGTTACTCCAGTGTGTTATTGCAAGTAATTATGATTTCCTGATTTGTCTTTTTTAAAATATTAAAGAAAGTAAGTCGTATTATCTGGAAGCAAAAGAATAAGCTTACTGAATCTCTAGTTAGAAGCAATTTTAACTCAACTGGAAAATTTTTATAAATAGAATTTGGATATGTCTATAAATGAGTAGTCTTTTTTTGTTTTTTAAAGAAAATATTAAAAGATACCCTCTTCCTCTCAGCAGTTTATGCTTAGGATGAGAAGCTAACCAATAATACTCTCTAAGTAAAGAAGACAATTAATTACAGTGTAAAATATTGCTGAAAAAAGGACAACAATAGCAAAAAACTGAAGAAATGATTAAAGAAAAGCTACAGCAGGTCAGACATGACATGGAAAGTCTGGTGAAGAAGCAGCACATTTACCATGGTCATTATCAGACGCTTGGTGTCAGAATCTTTACACAGTGGTGCTGACTGCTATTCCCGTTCACTTGGTGCTGGCTCTGCCCGTACAGCTGTGCGGCCGACACAGACTAGAGGTCACTCCACTGACACAGCTGCTTATAGTCAACGCAGCTGCCTGCCCTCGCCTCAGACTGGAGCATGGAAAGCTACCCATTTTGCAGGAGAATTTTACACAATAGGAACATCTGCACCTGAATTATGGCTGTGCTGGGGCCCAAAAATGCACTTCAAAAATTATCAATTTAGCTGAAGGCCAATAATGAAGAAATGGGAGCCCGAAAATGATATGATATAGAATGACAAAAATATCTTAATTAATTACAAATTGAAGAGCACATTCTGGGGGTCATCTTGTACATAAAGATTTAATGAACAATTTCAGGAGTCAGCAGAAGGGGAGGCTGGTGCAGATCAACTAACTGGATGAGCTACCTGGCTTATCTGGGGCAGCTAAACCACCAGAAGCTTTTTGCCTGACTCCGCCTACTCAGCCAAATCAGGTTAATGCTGAAGATCTCTAGTGCCATGGTGAGGGCCGCCTATAAACATCTCAACCAGGCTAATATGTTTCACATTACGACGCGGCATTTGGACTGTATCTAAAATCGACTGCCCAGAAAGGATAATATACTTACAAAGCATGTACAAAGGAAAACTCCCTAGACTGTCTTAAAAATTCCTAAGCTCAAAGGGCAATTTTGGACAAACAAAAAGTTAGGATTGGTGCCAGATGCAGTTTTCAGCTGTGTCCTTTGTTTAGAAAGTTTATATCCTAATTTGGTTTTTTTTAATTGGGCCCTGAGGATACAGTCCCATTTCAAGAACAATGCTTACACAGGATGAATGCAAATCATGTAATTTCTACTTCAAATGACGCTAATATAAAAGATTTTATTCATAAATACATTTCATGTTTGCCTCCAGAAATTAACAGAATTTCCATTAAAAAATGTCTCTACCAGTTAAACGGTTTTCATAAAGATTCACACAAAACTCTAGAAAAGATCACATATTTTCTATTTCTCCTCTGATGATATAGAGGCAAGAAGGTACTGTTTTTCTGAAAGCAGGTTCTATAGTGAATTGCCTCAGATAACATTAGGAGAGAAAGAGTGAGCAAGTAAGATATCTGGTGTTTGTGCAGGGTGCATGAAGAATACCAATTCATTTTCACATCATAGTGACCCTTTCGAGAGCTAGGCAGTAGTCTTATTGATAGACCTGCTTCAGATATGATGGTCTACCGATTTCATTTCTAAACACCTTACCTAATGTTGATAGTCAAAAACCTGGGGGGGGGGGGGCGTTGGGAGGATGGGTGAAAAAGGTAAACGAATTATGAAGTACAAATTGGGCCCTGGCTGGGTGGCTCAGTTGCTTGGAGCAGCATCCCATACACCAAAAAGTTTCGGGTTCGATCCCTGGTCAGGGCACATACCTAGGTTGTGGGTTCGATCCCCAGTCAGGGCATGTACAGGTGGCAACTGATTAATGCTTCTCTCATGACAATGTTTCTCTCTCTCCTCCCACTCCTCCGCACCCCCCCCCCCCGCCTAAAAAAAACAATAACATATCCTCAGGTGGGGATTAAAAAAAGTACAAACTGGCTGTTACAGAACAGTCATGGGGATTTAAAGTACAGCAAGAATATAGTCAGTGATATTTCTAATAACTATATGGTGTTGGCTGGGTGTGAGATCTGTCAGGATGATCACTTAGTAAGTTACGTAATGTCTAACCAGTGGGGTATACACCTGGAACTAACTTAACAATGTATGTCAGTTGTAATTGAAAAAAAATATTTAAAGAAAATATACCCCTACTCTATAAAAACACATGAATCCACTTCTTTTCTCTACCTTTCCAAGTAACTCCTGTTAATGTTCTACTGGGCTTTCGTGTGCAACAACGTGGCAAAGGCTAGCAGAAGTGGGGCTATCACAGCAGGCCTGCAGGCCACAGCAAATTGTTATTTCTGTGCGCACTGGATGCCTGCACACACATGCACATACCAAACGGTCCTGTCTAACTCTTTGGAGGCAAACATGAAGACAGTTATTTGCAGGTTTCTCAGAAGGTCATACATTCATAAAAGGTATCTTTCAAAGTTATAATACTAAGTTAGCACCAGAAAAAAGAAGTATTTTTCTAAAATGTTATCTGGAGCAAAAAAAGAGATTCACTATAGACAAATCCCTCTCTTGTTTTAAAATCCC